>APFE030929053.1:0-15463 GCA_000404065.3 Pinus taeda | reverse complement strand
TCTATATATATTTGTAATATGGATTTTTTAATATGATTTTTTTAATATTTTTGTTTTCATTTTGTGTAATCAATTCTAAGTTAATTTTTGAGGCCTTGTATTGAAATCTAAGGCATTGTTGAGTTCATTGCAATGGCTTTGACTAACTTTCATTGATATTTAGAGTCTATGAAATACTTTTCTATTAAAATTATGGAAATCTCTAATGCGTTCCCATTTATTTCTTTAGGAATCGAATTTAAAGGATACAAACCAAAATATATTGAAATCATTATACACATATTAATGTTTCTCCAACTTCATTATTTAACCTTCCACATGATTTGGAAGAGAGTGTATTAAAATATAAAAATATATTTTTGATGGTTATTGACTAGTTAATAAATATATTTTAGGAAAAACATTAAAATATATGAAATCTAATAAAATAGATATACACTCAATGGGAAAGGTAATACTTTTCGTTTAGAAGGAGATAATTGTTCAATAGTACACATTCTTTAGGATAGGTAACACCTACATCACATCCTATTGCAACTCTTGTACTAAAAATGTTCATATTTTTATTATATATGTACAAATTCCTTAGTTTTCCTTGTGATCAAAAGAAGCCATGAAGGTGAAACAAACTTGGGAGTGCATAAAAAACATTAACGAAATAAAATAAGCATTCATTGTTTCTTTCACTAAAGTGCAATATAATTACATTTATGCATCCTAAATTATATTTCATCATTTCAAAGAGAAAATCTCATGGAATGTACACACCCTTCATATTGAGGATTTTCGTCTGTACTATGTCAAAAAACCTTGCAACATGCAAACATTAAATGACCCACAACTTTATTCCTTGTTAGTTATTCCAAATATAATAGTTTTATTAAAAAAATTCTCATGTTATTCTTCTCTTTTACTTACTTAATTCTTTCATATATATTTCCACAACAGTGCCATGTTTTTTCTTTCTTCTCAAAGGGTCCTATATAGTAGCAAAAATTTCAAGGATGGAAATTTATTTTGAAGCTTATAAACCTTGTCTAACATTAGTACTCCCTAATATGCATAATGTAAAATTTTTAATGATATTTTCATAAAAATATTGAGAGCTCTAATGATTTTCAAGTTAAAATAATTTTAAAGTATAAAATTTGAGCAAATAAATAAATAAATAAATGTCAAAATCAACAAGTACTTTTTATTTTTTATTTTGAAAAAACATGGAATATTAACCCACTCTAAGTATTATGCCCAAAAAAATTCTCTACTACGTGGAAAATTATCGAGCTTATTTACATTGGAACATTGTTTATTATAACAAGATCTCTAGACTATCCGTAAATATTATCTCATTTTCCGCTCTACTTATTCTTGCCCTTTCCTCTTCAATGGCGATTTAATTCATAGAGAATGAGAACTCAACATATTTCTTTTGTTATACCTAACTACTTTAAGCAATAAATATGTTAATTGAGTACCCTATTAAATATATGTGGGATTTACCACTTCCTTATTTGTATGGGTCTATATCTATGCATAATCATTTCTAACTTATTCTTTATCTCCTATTATTGTTGAGGTAATTTTCTCCTTGTTCACATTCACTAGCAATCTAAGAAATATATTGTTCCTTATTCCAATTCGCTAGAAATGCCCATTTATTCATGTAGAAAGGTTGGACATGTATATTTTAATTTGTGTGCTCCTATGAATTTTCATTATGCTAGTGAAAATAAATGTACGAAGAATTGTGTTGATGATTACATTGGAATGTGTTGGTTGCACTTATTGAAAAGTAAATCTCAAGCTTTCAAAACTTTTAAAGATTTTCGTTTATGGATTGGATATGAATCATAATCACATATTGGCTCTCTTCATACTGTTAATGGAAGATAATGTACTCTAATGAATATGAAAAATATCGTTGCAAACATAGCATTCAACATCAGAGCATAGTTGCATACAATTCTCAACAAAGCTATGTAGTTAAAAAAATGAACATTACTACATTCAATATAGTTTACTCAATGAGGATTTCCAAAAATAGAACATTGATGTTTTGGGATGATGTGATTCTATGTGAAATTTATGTGAAAATGTTATGTCCATCTCACGCTCTTAGAAAAAGACTCCTTGTAAAATGTGGTATGGATGAAATCCTTCAATAAGACATCACAAGGTCTTTGGTCCCTCTACATTCACTTAAGTTTGTTATAGTATAGCCATTTTTGCATATTGGGTATATTATTGTAATTATTTACTTCTAACTTTTTGGTTGCAATGTATCATACATTGGTTATGGTTCCCTCGAAGGATTTCAGCATGGTTTCTCTTTTTCTCAACGATTTCGAAATGAACTACCCTTCATACATGGAGTTCCTTCCAATAGTATACAAGATTTTGAGTATTTTAACTCTATAATTATATTGTAACTTGATTCTAATCTCAGTATAATTTTTCTTTGTACAAGCATATACGTACAATACTAATGTTATTCCATCTACAACAAAGTATCAGATTGAAGGATGCCATCTATATTACTAATGTTAGACTCTACTTATCGTAAAACACTATATAATGTTCTTTGCTTGGTTAATTTATTGTGATTCCAATCCAAACCAAGGAATTCCTTTCTTCTATGTGTAGGTTAGTCTACAACTAACTTGGGTTATCTTGTGACATTGTTTTGGGGTCAAAATTTATGCAAGTTTTTTTTGTCTACTCTTTTGCCTTCAAGTGCTTATCAAAAACTTCCTCTTTAGAGGGTTTCAATGTCAGTTCTGATTTTCACTTGATGTTGGCTAGAAGGAAATTTGTTGTTGCCTGACTGTAAAGAAAACCCAAAAGTAGCCAGGGCTTTTCCCAAAAGGCCTGACACTCAAAACAATGCATTTATCGATTTCAATTCAAGCGATTTACCCTCTCTTTGTTAGTGAGAATATTTAATTATGAGAAAATGGTTTTGATTGTCTTATAGCCCCAACAATTTAAATATTTATTTTTATTCATAAGAACAATTTATACAATGTATTTACTTGTTACTATGTGTAATGAAGTCATTCCATCAAAGTTTGACAATACTATGATAATTGTTCTATTTATATTCTATGAAGACACATTAGATATTCATGTCAAATATATATATTTTGTTTCTACATAATGATTTTATATAATTTACTATTACTATCATTTTCTTTGAAGAAGAGAATATGAAAATTAGGCAAGAGGTGTGTTGAACACTTGCCATGGGAGTTTTTAAAGGTTGTCCTTTAGTCCCTAGTAATACTTTATCCAAGGCTGCTTGTTCCATGGTCAATAGATATGATTCCAGTCGTTTGATCTATAGCAAGCTAAACTAGGTATACATTTATTTTTCTACAAGTTAAACTATGTATAAATTTATTTTGATTACCTCCAATAGTTATTTTTTGTATTAGCTTACAACAGACTATACTTTTATAGGTGAATAAGGGTTACTGTACATTTTTATATATTTATCCATCGAAACAAGATTCTTTAATTTATTATATAATATCCTTTTGCATCTTTGCACACATTCAAGTGTATTATTTTTTAGAATATAATTATCTAATATTTTCCTGTTGGAAATAATTTAAAGTGTATTTGATTCCTCTAACCAAGAACTATGTTTCCAATTAATTCTCGCAAAGCTCTATCTCCTACTTCCCACGAGAACAAATAGTAGTCATTTCCCAATTGACATTTCCTTGACACTTAGCATCATCTTGCTACTTTTGTGGTATGAGTACAATCATTCTTTCCCAATATACACTTATATTTTATACAACCCATTTTATCTCCAACAATCCGTTTAAGTGAGTTTTACCCATGACATTTTTCTTTTCAGTCATGTGTTTTCTTGGTAGTCTACAAAACGAACAATTCAACTCTAGCAAAAAGAACATTTTTGTTTAATTTTTATCATGCCTCTTCTTGGGCATAACTCCTTCCATGTGAATTAGAAGTATAATATCACATGTAAGATTTTAATAATTTTTCAAGAATTATAACACAAAAGCCAATTTTTTTTATATTAATAAAAATAATTATTTAGGCTGTCATATGTCACATCACTTGACCGACTTTGACTTGTTAGGGGCAATTAAATATTCAATTAAAAAGTTCATAATATAAATTTACCAAGGCTTATTACAATTCATTTTTGTAATTAGAGGAAACATAAGCACCTTGAAAAATACATCTTTAGCATGTTTAAAAAGAAAGTTGTATATTTTTTAAATGAATTGTGTGTTTATTTGAAAATTAATTTATTAACTTAAACAAGATATAAATCAAAGGATAAAATTCAACTCTATATTTGTATTTTTGAAATATATTTTGATTAAAATATTTGTAAACAAATTAAGTTGAACATAAGTGACTTAAAATAAAATATTTAACCTTTTCCTGGTTTTCATCTAATATGATGATATTATGTATGTGTAAAATCATGAAAGAAAAAGGCAAAAAAGAATACAACAAATAAACCCATACTAAAAAAAACACACATTTTAAAATTCTATCATTATAAAGCATCAATTTGTAGCTAATTAATCTCTAAAGTACATAATTTCTTCCAAATTATGATAAATGTTTTTGTGGTGTATTTTTTGAAATCTATTGAGCAGTTGCGCTTACAAAAAGTTTATCATCATAATCATTTGTGATATTATAGTTATTTTTATTATTGAAAGATATTGTAATTGATAGATGTTATGATCATTTGTAGAAATAAATGCGATGTTATTAAATTGAATATCAATTCGCACATAATTTTGCACATAAAATAAGTTAAAACCCAAATTCAACTCGTTAAAATTGTAATTGTTATATATTATCTTTATTTATGGGTAAAACCATTATATATGGAAAAACACAAAAATATACACAAAATAAACTATAGTCACAAAAATTTGAAATTCTATCATAAAACATAAAATTGTAATTAATTATAAGAATTCATTAAAAATTATTGCGCTTTTAAAATACACACATTGAATAATGGTGGTTACAAAAAAAGATACACTTTAATTCATGATGTCATGGTCATTTACCAAAATAAATGAACTTTTATTAAATTGAGCATAGATAAGTTATGCAAGCATTCAATTCATTTAAAGTGTAGTTGTTGCATTGGATACTATGCATGCTTAAAATCATCATATAAGTTATTTCTATCAAGCGATTCTAATAAAAGTTTTTTTGTGTTCCAGAATTTATATACATACAAATACAAATGAAAATATCAATACATTACATAAAATAAAAACACAAACATCTAAATTTCTACCATCACAAAACATGGATTTGTAACTAATTATCAATATATTGATTAAAAATGCTTCTCAAAGATCCATTGAATAGCGATACATACAAAAAATCCATAGTGATTCATGATGTTATGGTCATTTGCAAAAATAAATGAAATTTTGTTAAACTAAATGCTAATCTAAACATATATAGTTTATTACACATTCAATTAATTGGGACTGTAATTCTTGCATATTATATTTATGTGTGTAAAATCATCGTAGAGGTGATTTGTGTCAAGTAAATAGACAATTTGGGCAATGACCTTCCATACGGGATATTCTAATGAAAGCATTTCTTGTGTTCTAAAATTATACACAAAGAAGAGCATAAACAAACAAACACATACATTTCATAAACTAAAAACACAAACATTTAAAATTCTATCATCACAAAACATCAACATGTAGCTAATTATAAAAGTCATATTAATTAAAAACAATTATAAAGAGTATTGTGCATTGAATAGTGGCAGTTACAAAAATTCAAATTCATTGATGATGTTGAAAAAATAAGATTTTATTAAATCAAACAACAATTTAAAGATTAGCATGTTAATATACAAATTCTACTCATTCTAAAATTTATTATTGTATACAATATTACATGTGTGTAAAAATATTATACTCAAACAAACAACCACACACAAACAAAAGAATAACAAACAAATACATAGCATAAAATAAAACCACATACATTTAAAATTATATCATCACAAAACATCAATCTGTAACTTAATTTTTAAATTTTATGTTTATTTTGTTTGATATATTTTTAATTTTACATTGAATGATTGTGGTTAAAAAAGTATTCATGCTCATAGTCATGTGTGATGTTGTGATTATTTGTATTGTTGAAAAGTATATGTTGATTAAAAACAATCATGAAAACTTGTGATTTTCAAACATACAAAATTTGGTGATGATTCTTACAAGGAAAATCTTTAGTCATTGTTACTTGTGGTATTCTCATGGTCATTTATATCTCTAAAATTTATTGAATAAAAATATTTTTGAATTTTTATTTTATACTAAATAGACTTAACAAATTATAAACTCCACCCATTTTGTATCATAAAATAAAAAAATTGAGTAAAATTTAAGATAAGAATATGTTAATTAAAATATCAAATTAAAGATTGCTAGGGGAATTGTGTCAAGAGGACAATCTCGGTGTGATGGCTAGGGTTTCTTAGTCCTTTTGCTTTCCTTATGCAGTCGGGTTTCTTGAAATATCAAATGCACCTTCTGCATCATCGCTAGGGCACGATCTCACTGCTTGCGGGTCCGATAATGGAATTTTTGAATGGAGTTAATTCTAGTTCTGGTCTCCTGTTCACGCATGGAGACTGATAAAAGATGTTGTTAATAGTATCGTTCCCCAAATGATCGATGCAGAGTACCTTCTCAGCCTGTACGTACATGATGGAATAGAAGGAAGTGAAGGGCATCACATTTGTGAGTCGGGAATGGACCTATGTAGGATTAAGGTGACTCTGGAGCAGAAATCTTATAATTGTCTACTCTTAGTCACTAGAGAAATATTGATCAGATCTGAAGGCAAAATATTGGCTACATAAGTGAATATTCGACCTCGAAAACTTCATTTCATAGATCCGTTGTTAAAGATCCGAAATCTGGATATTCTCAATCCCCTGATGACATTAGCTTGTCAAAATGGAGTAGAATTGAATGTGAAAAGTCTGCTTCGTTTTTTGCCGGATCAGAATTTTCCTCGATCAAAGTGGGTGGGTTTGGTTGTTTGGCCATCACTTATGAAGTCAATACTGCCACAGAAATCCATATCAGTCTTTGCAGGTCCACACTTATCCATTGATTCTACTAAAGATGCGTGTGACTGTCAAATATGGGCACTCGATCTGGCCGCCTTCCAAATTTTTGTCAAATCCCCAAATGGAAAATCAATATTATTTTGGGTTCGGGCCACAAATCACGTCAAATAATTAAAGCACAATATCCTGCACACTCTGGGTATCCCACTACTCGTACAAAGTCTAATCTGCGGATGAAAATTGATGCAAGAAGTTGTGATGTTACAAGATTATAACATCCTCCTCTTATCCACCATCATATTAAACTTGAGGATCGGGGAGCATCACCTTGACAAATAAATTCAAAGGGCACAAGGGTAGTGTCCAGATCTAGTATTTCCAAAGGAACATAATCAAATCAAGGGCAAGTAAATGGAGTCTTTTCTATAATAGATATCCTCAAAGGAAGATGTGTTGCCTCAACAACACCAGATCACAAACACAATATACCCAACCCCTACATAGTGGAACAACTGAATCAAATCCCAGTATTGACTGTAGATCTACCATAAACAAATTATTTTTTCATAACATATGAATCTCAAGAAGTACTATACAGATTCAACACTTTTTGGCTAAAACCAATGGATCTCTTCAATTGGATATTCACAAATTGGACAATAAATTGTAAAATTCAAATTTGCTCCATGGGGTTTTTCATAGTAAAATTTATATCATGAGAGGGTTGTGAATATATACTGCAAGAGGGTCCATTGTTTTTGGGCTTTGCAGGAACGTTTTTCACCCCTTGGTCCCCATATTTCGATGCCAATATAATTGTAGTTTCTCGAATGTTGGTTTGGGTTAGATTGCATAATCTATCCATACATTTATGGCTCCATAAAGTGATAGAAGCCATTGGGAACATATTAGGGTGATAAATACATAAACATACACAAATATTTGAGGAACAAATCTACACAATCACCAAAATTTCTTTGGAGCTAGACCTCAACAAAGGATTTTAGGGCCATATTCTCTTGACACACAACAGGCAGTGCTCGACACAATTCCTAGATTTTGAGAACACAACATTTAGATGTCGAATAAGCCAACGAATGAGACATCCACAAAATTCATGTCATCATGCCAAGAAAACACCCTAGAGGAAGAATTAAACAAGAAAGAAACTCAAGGGATGAAACTTCCCACAAAAGTTGCCTCACAAAGAAGATAATGATGAAGAAATGGATCCTCCTACTAATGAAGAAGCCCAAAATACACAAGAAAACATAGAAAATGGGAGTGTTAATCATGAAGTTTTAGGAACTCCAGCACACAGATCGAGGCATGAGATGATCACTGTAGCAATAGAGGCGGGAGATTCAAAATAGCATTGTGTATCTAAAAGTTCAGTTTTAGATAAGCAAAATCTAAGAACGAATGAAGGGACCTATCTAGAGCTTGTAATGGCCACTCCTTTACAGGCAGAATGGAAAAAGGTTAAAAAGAGGAAATGGAGAAAAGGGTGACATGTTTACCACCACTTGGAGTTGTATTTTTGGTCTTTGTGATCAGCAATTTTTATTGGCACAATTGAATGCATTATCACTATCTACAACATGTAATTTTTCTTTGATTAATAAAATTACAATTTTTCCCGAGGAAAGAAATTATATTATTTATAAATAATTATAAAAGAATCTTATTTTCAAATACACATTGAATAGTATAGTGGTTGTTACAAAGAAAAAACTTTGTCATTCATGATGTCATGGTCAATTACCAAAATAAGTGATTTTTTTTTTAAATTTACCATGGATAAGTTAATGCAAGCATTCAATTCATTTGAAGTGTATCTCTTGCATTGGATACTATGTATGCTTAAAATCATCATAGAAGTTATTCGTATCAAGTTTATAGACAATTTGTTTAGTGACCTTCCATATGTTATATTATAATGAAAGTTTTTCTGTGTTCTAGAATTCATAGATATATAAACACAAACAAGCGCAATGACAAACAAGTAAATACATTGTATAAAATAAAAACACAAACATTAAAACCCTATCATCATGAAACGTCCATTTGTAACTAATCATAAATATATGTTAAATAAAAATACTTATAAAATAATTTTATTCTTAGATATGCACTGAATAATGATACTTACAAACAAAAAAAAACCATGGTCATTTGCAAAAATAAATGAAATTTTGTTAAACTAAATGCTAATTTGAACATATATAGTTTAATACACATTCAATTAATTGGAAGTGTAATTCTTAGATATTATATTTTATGTGTTAAAATCATCATAGATGTGACTTGTGTCAATTCAATAGTCAATTTGGGCGATGACCATCCATACGACATATTCTAATGAAAGTCTTTCTCGTGTTCTAAAGTTTATACACAAACAAGGGCATACAAAAACAAAAACATTCTTTACATAAAATAAAAACACAAACATTTAAAATTCTATCATCATAAATATTCTATCTAATTATGAAAAATTATTAATTAGAAAGAAATTCAAATTCATTCATGATGTTGTTGTCATTTGCAAAAAAAACAAGATTTTATTAAATTAAGCTACAAGTTAAAGATCAGTACTTTAGTATACAAATTCTACACATTGGCAAAGTACTTATTTTATATGATTACATATGTCTAAAAAAATTATACACATACAAACATAACAAACAACCAACGGAGAACAAGAGCACAAAAAAAAGTACATAGCCTAAACTAAAGCCACATACATTTAAAATTATATGATCATAAAACATCAATTTGTAAATTAATTTTTAAACTCTATTTTTATTTTGTTTGTATTTTATTATCATCCCGAGAGACTTTTGATATATTTTTAAGCTATCATTGAATGATTGTGGTTTCAAGAAATATCATTGTCATAGTCACTTGTGATGTTGTAATTATTTGTATTGTTGAAAAGTATATATTGATTAAAACCAATCATGAAAACTTGTTATTTTCAAACTTACAAAAAATGGTGATGATGCTTATAAAGAAAATTGACTGCTATATATTTTTGTCATATTATAACAAGTTATAAACTCCGCCCATTCTGTACCATAATAGATTAATTAACTAATAAATTAGTTATTTATTTTGTTTAAAGTGGTGTTTTTCATTCTTTATTAATATCAGTTTATTTAAACAAATTAATAAATTTATAAACTTCTTGTTAAGTTGTAAATGTTTTTGTATTAAAATTTTAAGTTAATTACAATTTCCAATGTTTTTATATTAAATTAAATTTGAAGTTAATTACAATAAAATTTTTGAAATTTTTGAATGAACGGTTTATATTTATATATGAGGTTTTCTTTAAAATATTAATATTTGTAACATGAGGGAGGTGGAGAGTGGAGAGCGGGGCAAAAATGTGCGCTAGCGTTTTAAGCTGCTGCAAATTTGAATTCTCTGCAATCGAGCTTATGCTTGTTTCTGTTGATCAAAGGAATCCGCACAGTGGGGTATTGTTGTTGCGATGAACATCAAAGGAGGACCGAAGTTCTATGGGAACCACACTGGAATGGATTCAGGTGATCCAAAGTTGTTGGAAATATATGATCTGTGTAGAGAATGGGGACTCGACTCATGCGTTTTTTATTCCTGGTGGTATCTTTTTCACGCAGGATCTGATAGTGGAATGGAGATGATCGGTAGAGCTCTACTAGGGTCTGGAGCGTGAGTGTGGGCTACATGAAATTAGAACGAAGGAACTGGAGTTTTCCATTTTCAACATCGTGCCATGATAGTCTACTTGCCATTGGTCATTATTAGCATATAGTCCACTAACAAAATAATTTTTTTAACTAATAAATAAAATCATATAGGTTAATATTCATTTTCATTGAAGTCATATGGATTAACAATTATCTTTATTGGTAATAAAATAATCAATTTATATTTTATTTTTAAATAATTTTAGGTTGGATAATTTGAATGATAAATATATCAATAAAATATTCATTTCAAATTGTTTGAGATAACTTAACTTTTTCAATATTTTTAAGAGTCTTGCAAAATAGTAGGAGTATTAAAAATCTAGCTACGAAATAGCTAAAGGTCTTTTAAGTACAACCAATTAGTTATTGGATTAAAACATTGAGGACAATCATAAGGAAAGGCCCATTAGTTATTAGTTACCAATAATATTTTGATCTATAAAAATATATATTAATATATGTATCCTTAAATTCACTAATTATAGAATTTATTATTAAGAATTCTATATATTGAAACTATATAATTAACCCCCCACCAAAAAAATTCTTCCCCTTATTTATTGTAACCCCGTTGTTGACCCACTGTGACCACTATTCAATCTGATACAATATGTGCCCTTAACCCTAAAACCATATGAATGTCAAAACACTAAATATGACCCATAACAGCTAGATTACTATGATCGCTCATACTCATAGATAATTACAAACCCTGCCATAATGCAACCTCTAACCACTATTACTATTAAAAAAGAATGACACTTGATAATTATTAAGGGACTAACTCTAAAATTAATTAAACCATAGTGCACTATGAGCTTTAAAACATAATGAATTCTAGCAACTATGACCCCTAGTACACTTCTTGATCTTGACATTATAATTCTTGAAATTTTACAACACGCATCAATTTTAATATCTAACACATTAACTATAGCATTAAAATGATAGATTTTATGTACCTAAAGTGGCATAACATAGTGATAAAGTTGAATGAAGTGCAACTCCAAATGCAATCACATAAGAAAGGAATATAGTAAATGTTGTGTATTATTGGAGATGATATTTTGATTATCTATATTAACCGAAAAATCACATTTCTTGAGACAACATATGGTAATGGTTTTGACCCAAAACGCACTTTTAGTTATATGTATTTCAAAATTATAAAATTTATAAATTGTGTATTTTTATATGGGTTTTTCCTGTTTCCACTATTGAATGCAATACGAATAATAAATATTCATTATTGGGTTCTTATTTATTCATGTTTATATTATTCTGTTAAATACATGTATTGTTAAATTGAGTTTTTGCTATCTCAATTTTTTTTTCTTATTTCTAAATTTTTCCTAATGAGAGAGAGTCATTTTTCATGAATAGGTAGAGTCTCTAACATTAAACTCACTATTCTACCATAAATTAGTCAAATTATCATGACGACAAAAATATACAACTAGGGAAAACACATTGGTGACATGCTGAATATGAAGCGGTATGAATGTGAAAATTTTAATAAGTCCATTTGGTTCCCTTCTTTAGTAATTTGGATAGACATGAAACAAAATTCACTAGTTGCTCCTCCAGAAATATTTAAAAATCTTCCAATAGATGGAGAGTACCTCAACACATACAAAAAATGTTTCCTCCCTCATCGGAGATTCAATTGTCGCTACAAATAATTGAAGTTTGGTATGTTGAATCTTTAGATGTGGACTGGAAAGATATTCTGTATCAACCTACAATTGACCAAATGTATATATGATCAATTAATAATCTAACATAATACAATTCCACCACAAGCTCAAGAAAAACAAGGGGATATACTTTTAATCCTTCTAGATTCTGAACAAGAAGAAGAAAGGGAAGCATAGTTAGACACAACCATTTAAATTTGACCTCATAATACCTGCGACATAATATCATAAGAATATTGCAGTGAAGACTCACGGAGTTGGAAAGCAACAGGGACATAACCATATACAATAAATGGGAATGAAATCTTTCTAGGTATTCAACTATAAGACCCACAATAACAATAGAATCTACCCTCAATCACATGAAATATTTTTGAGGATACCCTATAAAGGGTAGAAAAGAAAAGAAGTCTAGAGAATTAGAACAATTTCTAGAATAATCTATTTGGCCTGACATCTTGTAGTTTCTTGGACATGGAAAATATGTATCCATTGAAGGATGACTATAGAAAATGATGGTAGTTCAGCAAACACAGGAACATAAAAAATCGACTCTAGACAAACTCAACATAGAAGGAAGCTCATCATAGGTAGAGGACGAAGGATAGTCGACTAAACACAACACGAATAAAAATATCTTCAATATCGACTTGACTTTTGATTCACCCAATGTTACTACGATAACAATTATAGAAGAAAATGATGATCAAGATAACACCCAATCCAAGCAAACTGATAGTGAAAAAGTTTCATCCAAGCATTCTAGGTTTGATTACATATTAAGTTGGATAGTAACAATATTAAGCTATAAAGAGAAAAACATGAAATGGGGATTTAGTTGGAATGTTATAACTAGGAAATAGAACAACATAATATAAACATTTCAATAAGAATTAATGATCCACCTTTTGCAGTCCAACAATTAGTACATAAGACGGTAATTATGCTAATCGTCATAGTTATAAGTTAATCCTTAGGTTGATGGAATATATTTAAACCCCATGGAATATGTTTGAACATTCATAGTAATATTGACATATTTCACTGCTAAAATTTTCCACTAAGATTTTTTGTTGTTTTTGAAATATGCATGCAAGTTTATTTATTTTTATAAATAATCAAAATATAATTTGTAATAAAATTATAATTTACTTAATTTATATTGTTTTTTTAAGCTATGAAATGCGATAGGAATAATAGGGTACCCATTTTGATGGTTATCATGGATTGAATTTTATTTTCACTTCCATCCATTTGATTTATATGGCTTCCCTTCTTTGTCTTAATTTTATGTTAATATTTTCTTTTAACTTCAATTGGAAATAAATTACAATAGATATTCCTATAATTATGCTCAATAGTAAGAATAAATCTTCCATATTTATAATTTAATTATTAGGCTGATCGTAGATATTTATACCCCATGGAATATGTTGGAATATTCATTGTAATATTGACATATCAATGATAAGATTTCTAACAAAAATAGGTATACTCTATTAATTAATTAAATTATCTCAAATTAATTAATTTAATAAAATGGCATATCAACACATCATATTGGGAATGTGGTATTTCTAATCCATGGTAATGTAAGAAGACATGTTTCCAATTAAAGGATTTCCATAATAATAGTGGGGTGAAACTACATGGATAAACATATTTTTATATAACTCCAATAATAATAACAATAATAAATATATAGTTTACTTAACTTTTATAATTTTTTAAATCTCGTTAATGCAATATGTATAATGGGGTTAGTGCTTTGATTCTTATCATAGATTGATGGCTATAGAAATTTTTCAATCCATTTGATTATATGGTCACAATAGTTATAATAAAAGCAATAAATCATTTTATAGTCAAAATATTCTATATATAGTATATTTTAAATTAATTTGGAAATATTATTTTTTATTAAATTCAGAAGGAATGGAGATCATAATTACATTTTAAATAAGTCTTAACCTTCTATTAATGAGTAATATTAAAAATATTAAGTGTTGATTATTGAATCTCTAGCATCAACCTATTTATTATTGATAACTAAATTAAAATTATAGAAATCCTATCAAGGGATACACACTATCAACATAACAAAATTAAAGAATCATAAATATGATTTCATAGATTTATTTATATGCATTTCAGATTTGTAAATTATGCATTCCCATTTTTCTAATCACTAATATTTTTATTTATATACATAAACATATATATTTGTAATATGATTTTTAACAATATTTGTTTTGTTTTGTTTTTGTTTTCATTTTTTCTACTCAATTCTAAGTTAAATGTTGAGGTTTTGTTTTGAAATCTAAGGTGTTGTTGATTTCAATGCAGTGACTTCATTGATTTTCACTTATATGTATAGTATATGAGATATTTTTCTATTAAAATTATGAAAATCTCAAATGCATTCACATTTATTTATTTAGGAATGGAATTTAAAGGATACAAACCAAAACATACTCACACCATTATACACATATTAATGTTTCTCTAACCTCACTATTCACGAAAATCCCCCTTTGAATGGGTGTGAGATATGAAAAACACCTTCCACGTGATTTGGAAGAGAATCATATTACAATGTAAAAATATATTTTTTGATTGTTATTCACAAATTAATAAATATATTTTAGGAAACAAATTAAAGTATATGGAAATCTAATAGAATAGGTATACACTCAATCCGAAAGATAATACTTTTCATTAAGAAGGAGATAATTGTTCAACAATACACATTGTTTAGGATAGGTAACACCTACATCACCTCCTATTGCAACTATTCTATTAAAAATGTTCATATTTTTATTATATATGTACAATGAGAAACTCCTTAGTTCTCCTTTTGATCAAAAGAAGCCATGAAGGTGAAATAAACTTGGACATGCATAAAAAAC
>APFE030929048.1:0-16826 GCA_000404065.3 Pinus taeda | reverse complement strand
CCATACCATGAAATCGGATCTTCTTTATTTATTATCATTTTATCTCTTATCTATCTTTAGGATCATTCGTGCTTATTTTTTCTTCAATCTCTAAAGCAAAGCAACGAGCTTCACATTTGTGCTAATTTTTTCCTCGTGCTTTACCCAGATTGTTTATAATGAAGAAATCACAAAGATGTTATGTGTATTGCTTCAATTAATACGCAAGTTTTCCAATCCTTTCAAGTTACTAGTGAGATTTCACAGGTGGGAATTCCTTCTCAGAAAATTTGAGATCAAAATCGATGTAAAATCTGCTTTCTGTACAATCTGCTTTCCCCTTCCATGGGAACCACCATGGCCGCATTCCCCTTCCTTAACTAACTCCAAATTAGAATTTGTTTCAAGAAAAAAAAAAAAAAGTTGAGTAGAGATGCCCAGAGAGAAATGGACCTCTTTGCCGACGAATTAGTCCAAAATGCTATCCACCTTGGAGATTTTGAAGGCGAAGGGAAGGTTGGAAATTGGGTTTAAAAGAATCCTGCAATCCAGCTATGGAATTGGAAATTGCATTTAGAAGAATCTCGCAATGGAAGTGGACAGTGCATTTAAAGTCGGGGGAATTGTAGACATAGCTGCCTGTTAGTCACAAAGATGCTCCTCTGAAAAACTCAAAACTCTTGTGGTTGTAAACAGAATCCTGACTTCTTAAAAGAAATGAAATTTATAATTTATTTAAAGATAGAAAAGCTATATGTTTTCCTGGTAGCTGTTATGATAATAAAGTTCTCAAGATGGGGCAAGATAGAATTTGTGAACTATGATTACTTAATGTTAAAGGTCGTCTGAATTGTCAAAGATGTGTGTTAATTAACTCGTAGTATCATTTTTTATGTTGGTTATGACAAGTTTTGGAAGTGAAAGATAGACTTTTCTATCCTTACTTGTAAAGAGTGGTATAAAAACTAAAAAGCATAACAAATACAAAATTCTTCTTGTATTTAACCAGAAGAGTGTCACACATTCATATAGATGTAAAGGATATTGAATATAATTGTTTTTTAAAGATAGAATAATAAATGATAATCATAAACACATTTCCAAAACACCACTCATGAGTAGATATATTGTTCACATTTAGATGCAATCAATTATAAAACATTTATATGCAATCAACAACAAAGATTTATGTACAAAGAAGCATGTAACCACTACTTTGTTACAATAGACTAATATGTGGAAGAACTTTGACTTTCACAAATGTTGTTGAGAGTAGCACTTGTACTACCCAACAAATGTGTTAGATTTGGCTGGAATTTGGGAATGGAAGTAGTGCTCAAAAAAGTGTCTTTGATGTTTTGCAATGTGCCTAGAATGCCCATCATTGTAGGTCTTCCTTGAGGAGATTCATTTGTGCAAAGCAAACCCACATTTATCAGTGCACTGAGACAATTGAGATCTTTATCTTCTTCCATACATCTACTAGTCCTCGTTAATAGACCCATGTCCACCACTTCTTGTACTTGGTTTGGAAAACTACTACCCACCCATTTGTGCAATGTCATTCCTTCTACAAACATGTCATGGGTGGGCTTCTTTCTAGTGAGCATTTCCAATAGCACTATTCCATAGCTATAAATATCGCCTTTGGTTGTAACTTGTCCTCCCACTCCATATTCTGCATTCATAGATCCTCATCTTAAGTTTTTTAATTTAATTGAAAATGTTAAGTAAACATAAGAAAATCATAAGATTGCTTCATATGGGATATAGTTTAAATCATACCTGGAGGAATGTACCCGGTAGATCCTTTGAGTGCATTTGTGGAAGTGAGAGCTCCATCTTCATTATTTGCAAAATATATAGTAGCAATGCCAAAGTCTATTAAATATGCAGTCATATCTTCACCCAACAACACATTGTTGGGTTTCAAATCACAATGAATCACTTGCACAAAGCAATGATGATGGAGATATGTCATGCCTTGGGCAATATCTATTGCTATATTCAACCTTTGAATCAAATTCAAACAGCTTTGTTCTCCATCATCGGGATATAACCACTTTTCTAGGCTTCCTTTTGGCATTAATGGAAATATCAAAGCTTTGATTTGGAGATCTGAATAGCAAGTTATGACCCGAATCAAATTCCGGTGTCTCACTCTACCCAAAACTTTGCATTCTCTATCAAAACTCTTTTGAGCCCCTTCATTTTGTAGATTGAGAAGCTTGACAGCAACCATTGTGCCGTCATTCAAAATCCCTTTGTACACTCTTCCAAAACTACCAATTCCTAACAAGTTTGCATCACTAAATTCATTTGTTGCAATGACGAGCTCTGCATAGGAGATTCTTCGATGCCCCACATTTAATGATGGACCAGTCTCTCTCTGAATATTTCTCCTACAATTCTTTCTCCACAATATTGCAAGAAACAAACACAATGCAACAATTGCTACAGCAACAACCGGTATGATAACTCTTTTGAGATTCAAAACACTTTTATGTTTATGAGCACAGCACGGTGGTAGATTTACCCAAGGTCCACATAGACCAAGATTTCCCATAAATGCTGTGGCGCCAATCTTTTTGAAAACTCCTTCTTTAGGGACTTCCCCTAACAACTTGTTAAAAGAAAAATTCAAGTGATGGAGCATTGTGAGATTTGCTAGTGATATAGGTATTCCACCTGACAAATTGTTGGAGGAGAGATCTAGGTCTTGAAGACTTAGAAGTTCACTGATTGACACTGGAATTGGACCTTCAAGGGCATTGTAAGAAAGATTCAGATATGCTACTTCTTTGCAGCTTCCGAGGATACTTGGAATGTAGCCAGTTATTTGATTTGCAGAAATATCTATGGCTTGAAGCATATTGAACTTTCCTAGTTCTAAAGGTACATACTACATGGCCACTTAATAAATTGTTTGACAAGTTGAAATAGAGGGCCAAATTTGCAAGGCCTGCAAGCTCTCCAGGTATGTGCCCACTAAGCTTGTTGTATGATAGATCTAGCAGTAGTAAGTTCACACATTTCCCTAAACTTGCAGGTATGTTTCCTGATAACTGGTTATGATTAAGATCTAAATATCTTAATTGTTGGAGGTTGGCCATAGAATCAGGGATTTTTCCAGACAAATTATTTCCATCAAGATATAAGAGACCTAAACCCTTTAGCTGCCCAATTTCCATTGGGATGTTCCCTTGTAAATTATTGGACTCCATATATAACCTCTCTAACTTCTGTAGCATACTAATTGAAGATGGGATTGACCCTGTAAAAAAATTATATTCTAAACTAAGGAATGTTAAGCTACTTAAATTTCCAATAGCAGGAGGTATTTCTCCAGCTAATTCGTTGCCACCCAAGCCTAAGTAGTAGAGTTTTGTAGAGAGGTGGCCTATAGAAAACGGCAATTGCCCAGTGAAGTTATTCTCAGATAATTCTACATATTGTAGATCGGAAAAGTTACTAAGAGCAGTAAGAATGGGGCATGTCGTGGTGTTGCCGCTAATCAGGTAATTGCCGGCAAACGAAAGCCGCCGGAGATGTGTCAATTTACCCAACTCCATAGGCACTATTCCGCTGAGCTGGTTATATACTAACTCAATCCGTTGTAACTTGGTACAATTGAAGAGGGATGGAGGAACGCTGCCACTTAGCTGATTAGCAGACAGATAGAGTTCCTTTAACTGGGTGGTCTTCTTGGTACACAACTCCGACGGAATGTGGCCAACTAATTGGTTATCAGCCATACCCAATGATTCAAGATTGGTGCAGTTGGACAACGAAGACGGAATGCGTCCCGTCAGATGGTTACCTCCCAGGGCAAGAATGATGAGCTGGCTTAGCATACCCAATTCGGAAGGGACACTGCCGTGAAGGTTGTTACTTGCCAAATATAAGTACTGCAAAGAGGATATGTTTCCCAAGCAATCCGGGATTGTTCCCATCAAATTGTTAACTCCCACTTCCATGTATACTAGGTTGGGGAGAACACATAGTTGTGGGGGTATGTTTCCTGTGAGATTGTTATAGGAGAGAGTCAAGTTCCGTAAACTGCGGCAGTTACCGAGAGTGGGCGGAATGGAACCCTGGAGTTGATTGTAAGACAGGCGAAGCATCTTTAAGCGAGAGAGGGTTCCCAATTGATAGGGAATTTGACCGTGGAAACTGTTATTGCGAAGGCTGAGTACTCTAAGAAAGGAGAGATTGGCGAGAAAGGGAGAGATTGTACCTTGTAATCCCATGTGCGAAACATTGAGGGAAACGACTCTCTGCCTGCGCCTGCTGCATATGATGCCCGTCCAGTGGCAGAATGAAACATTTGGCATCCAAGACGTGGCTAAGGAGTGGGTGGGATCATATGTGATTGCAGACTTGAATGCAAGCAGAGCGTGTTGATCGGAAGCATTGGTGAGACGAGGAGGATGGTGAGGGAAATGGGCGATGGGTGTGGAAAAGACAAAAGGAGGATTGAGAAAGAGAATGAAAGAAAGGGTGGCGAGGAGAAGCATTATGGTAATCTGCATCTCTTGCGTGACAGAAAGAATGGTTTGTGATGAGGTAATGTAGTAGCTATATAGCTGCTGCATTGAGTGAAGAGAATCAATTATTTCCGATATCTTCGGGTTTCTTAATTTTGCAAAGAGAAAACGCAGTCAGATTAAAATAAATCCCGAGCATTTGCAGTCCCCATCGGGTAGAATGAGTGTCCAAAAAGTCCGCGCTCCAAGTCAATATTACTTAAAACATTAAAGTAAGAAAACATACATTCAAACAATGATGGCAAATACCGATTCTTCGGGAAAGTAAGAAAACAATACTCGGGACAGAAAATGGAGTTTCTTTGTGTACCTATATGGCAGCACGAAAATCACATTAACATTAACCATCTTTTCCAGATGTGGTCCCTTAATTTTCCATTTTACTGTTCGAAGAAGTTTGAATAAAGGAGAGAATCAAATCTTTCCGATATGTTCGGGTCGCTTCATTTTCCAAAAAGAAGAGAAAACACTGTTTTCTGTTTGAAGTTTGAATAAACGAGACAGTTGTCAGATTTAAAAAATGATGATAAAAACGCACATTTCCACAGAAATAAGAAAAGAATATGACATTTCCATAAAATTAATGAAAAAACATTTTCATAATTTTTTCCAAATCTATCTATGTTTATTAATTTTAACGAGAGTGAGATGACGACTATCTATGTTTATTAACCTACGCTTGAAAATATTTAATATAAATGATGTACAAAGGATTCTATTTATGATAAAAAAAAATATGGAATTTCTAAGCCTTTTAAAAAATGTATGTATTTATGACAAAGGAAAATGGAATTTCTAAGCAGCACTCACATAAATAAGAAAACAACATTAACGATCTTTTCGATATGTGGTCCCTTAGTTTCTCATTTTCCTGTTTGAAGTTTGAATAATAGACGAGACGAGATAATCAAATATCTCCGATATCTTCGGGTCGAGACGAGACGGGATAATCAAATATCTCCGATATCTTCGGGTCGAGACGAGACGGGATAATCAAATATCTCCGATATCTTCGGGTCGCTTAACTTTCCACACAAGTAAGAAAATAATGTGACATTTCCATATTTTATTGGGGTAAAATAATGACACTCGCATAAAATCATTGTCAGAAATCTTTCCATAAAACACGAAAGAGATTGTAGTCGGAAAAATTAAATCTTCCACTCTCTTCTAAGATTGAATAAACAAATAAGCACTGATGCTGAATGTGGATTTTCTTATTATTAAAAAAAGCAAAAACGAATTTTGATAAAAGTAATCACAAAAGTATTGGTTCCATAAAATTAATCAAAAAAAATATCACTAACGAGAGCCTCTCTTCCCTAAAAGAAATATTAAAAATTTGATAAATAAGTAGAAAAGTCCATAAAATTAGTTTAAAAAATCTCATTGCTCATCACTAAAACCGGAAACTCTTATTTAAAGTCAATCAACGACGGATTTGGATCCCGGTTTATAGAGAATTCGAGAGAAGCAACGCTTGTCAACACCACTGCTATGTTAAAAGATCTAGATAATGGGATTCTTCTCAGGACGGGTGGGCTGCCTTCCCACTGGTAGTGCCCCTCAGTTTTATATATCTCTAGCCTTCTGTTTTGCTGCATGCTTTGCTCTACGGGGTCAACTCTGCCTCACTCTCTGCAGAATAGATGCTTGGTAATCTCGTACCTGTAGTTTCTCAGCACAGACTTACTTTCTATAGTTTCTGCTATACTGCTCATTATGTTTTTATAGATTGATATGGCATGAGAAAGGACTCAAAGCCTATGCAGTATATGAGCAAATCCTGGTTTTACATACTGAAGCTTATATACGAAATTGGTTTCATAGATTTTGTATAATATACATGTTGGGGTATTCTTTAATTTGCTGGTGGGGGACAATTTCCAACTCTCTTAACAAATTCTTCATCATTTCCAAACCATGCTCTGACTTCCGTCTCAGGATTGGTCAATGGTGGTGTGTGTATGAGATTTACTGTTGTTGCCTTGTATGCCCGCTCTCGTCCTCCTAACACTGGTTTTCGAGCTGGTGCACTCTGCACATTTTCTGGTGTCGGAAAATTTGAATTTTCCGTTGCCGGGTTTCGGAGGTTCATGGTTTAGGTGGCACTCATTAAATATTATCCCTTTCTTATTTAATGACCGCAACCTCTCCCTTTATATCCTCTGTTTCCGAGGGCATGTCTCATGCAACCCGTATAGAGGGATGTTTCTAGTGTCTGGTGGTTTCCGTAGCTGGCCTATCTCCCTATACCACCTTTCATGTGAAACCATCCTATCCGGACGTGGGAGTAATCTCATCTTTGACTATTCTCGGATTTTATCCTTTTTTATATTAAGCCTTGAGGTACTGCATATCTCTGAGAATCCAAATTTGGTCCTTGTTATCCTTTACATGTCCTTATCATGGATTTCCCTTTTGACAACTCTGTGGCATCGGCCTTGGTGAGGGCAGCTGAAGAAGCTGAAAAGGTCCACATCATGCAGTGTGCAAAGAATGATTGGGCAGCCACGTTGCAAGAGGATATTATTCCGCACTCTCAGCAGGGCCTGTCATCCATAGTTGAGGGACTGAGCCACCCTCCGAGTCGTAGACACTATAAACCGGTTAAAACATCTCCGCCGCCTGAAGCAATCAATTTGGATGGCCCTCTATTATTTGATAGTATTTCGAGCTTGCAAAAGAGGGCTCTCGTGGGTTGCTAGCATTTTCCGTCAATGGAGGAATCACAGTCCCGACAATGGATTGCAGCCAAATGGT
The DNA here is from genome assembly GCA_000404065.3 of Pinus taeda. NCBI lineage: Eukaryota > Viridiplantae > Streptophyta > Pinopsida > Pinales > Pinaceae > Pinus > Pinus taeda. The sequence continues at coordinate 9,537 of APFE030929048.1, read as the reverse complement.
TCTCCCTTCTTGGATATGCCCCTACCATCGTCAAACTTATGAACAATTGGTTCAGTTTTCACTTCCTTTCGGAACGTGATCTAGAATATATTTTCGCCAGGCCTTGGGTTCAGGACAGAAGCTTTCTGGCTCTGCACAGGTGGTATATCGGTTTCAACCCTCTTAGATCCACCCCTCAAAACAACTACATTTGGCTTAAGCTGCCGGGATTGCCTGTCGAACTTTGGAATAAGGAGTCTATGGAAAAAATTGGAAATGCAGTTGGAAAGTTCATCTACGTTGACCCATGCTGTATTGGTGCAAAGGATAAGCGGGTCGCGTGGGTACTTATTGAGAAGGGATTTAGGGGTGGTTTCCCTGAATCGATTGACTTGAATTGGAATCTATCTAATGTCCACCAGCGATTGGACTATTGGGGAGTGCCTTTTAGGTGCTCAGCATGCCATCGGACTAGCCATCTTCTTCCTCAATGCCCCCGCAGACATACAGTTCGATACAAAAGAAAGGTTACATTGGAGAAATGTGATGGTGTCACTGCTGGGAGTGAACACATGGAACAGAATAACATTTTAAACCCTTTCCAGGGCTTCAATCCCATATCACAGGACTCAAATGGTAATCATAAATCTTCTGATCGATCTTCTGGCTTTCGTCGCTCTCGGTCGCTCTCTGCTGGACCATGCGGGTGGAAGGATCCACATGTTGCTAGTCGTCCTCGATCTGTCCATTCTCCTGGAAATTCTCTTCGACCTCTTATCGAATTGTCGTCTTCGCCGATGGGCCTCCCATTGCCCCCGTATCCTCCTGAACCCTCCCATGATGCATCCGTTCCCATCCCCCCACCGATGGAGAAACCGTCGATGGCAGAGCCATCTAAATCCGTCCTTTTCATTTCTTCTTCCCCTCAGTCCCCTGCAGACATTCCCCACCTTCCTCCTGAGAAATCGTCTCCTGTTGGGATGTGCTCAGTTGATCCTAAAGGAAAAGCTATATGTGTATCATACACTCCATGTAACTCACCGCACTCTTCGGAGTTTAATTCTTTTGAATGTGATTTAGATATGCTGTTACAAAGGACTTCTTTAAACTTGGAACCCCTCACTATTCGCAAGCCGGATCGAACCCCTTCCCTTGTTATCAGCCCTAGATCGGCTGGGAATATAATGGTCAGACACAAGGATAATCGAGGTAGCAGGCATTTTCGTGGCCGAAGAGGTAGGAAGGCAAAGTCTCCCAAAGATCTTAATCTGATTGACATTCCTATAGCAGATATTGCAGTGGAAAATTTCTCCACAAGAGGGCCTCTTAGAGCAAGCCAACCCACTGAAGGCAGCGATGTATAATATCATTTCCATGAATATTCGGGGCCTAGGTGTCGACCCGAAATATTTGGCCCTCAAGGACCTTTTTTGCTCTACTAAATCCAGGATGATCCTTATCCAAGAAACAATGCATGGTCGTGATCAATCCATTTCTTATTTTAGAAGGATGTTTCCTTCTTCGCACATGGTGGCCACTGATGTTGTTGGTTTGTCTGGAGGCTTGGCGGTCATCTGGGATCCTAAATGGATCAAAGCTGTTTCTTTTAAATGTTTTGTTGGCATTTTAATTTTTTCAAACTTCCGAGATTGCCATGAACCTATGCATATTTTAAATATATACGCCCCTTATAAACATCGGTTTCCCTTTTGGGAAAAGTTCCTTACATCTGATTTCATGGAGATTGATTCCTTAATGATAGGAGGTGATTTTAATTGCACATTGTGTACTGACGAAACCTGGGGCAATGGCAGGAAGATAGATCCGATCGGTCGCATGATTCGAAATGCGATTATACAAAACAATTTTATAGATATCCAACATGTTTGCCGGGGACCTACATGGGATAATGGGCGCGCTGGCGACTCCTTCTTGGCTAAAAGATTGGATCGATATATCATCCACGGGAAGCTGATAGAAAGATTTGGCACGCCTATGATGAAGATTGTTCCTGAGCACATATATGATCACCGGCCGATATCTATACAATGGAAGGATTCCGGATGTAAGTTTGGCTACCCTTTTAAATTCAATCGCTCATGGCTCTCGGAGGAACAGTTTAACCAGCTTATTAAGGAGTCGTGGATGCATCATTCGGGTTCATCTCAGCAACAGTCTCTGGATTTTATTAAGCGTTTGGCACTTCTCCGCAACATAGTAAAAAAATGGCAGAGAAACAAAGCAGAATCAAACAGGAAGGAGCTGAACGATATTGATAAAGAAATGCAATCTTTGTCCTCTCGTTATAAAAATAATTTTATATCCTCTAATATCCGGAAACGAATATGGGAACTTGGGAAAAATAAACAAAAGATTTTGGCAGCAGAGGAATCCACCTGGCGCCTTAAGAGCCGTGCTATATGGCTCAAAGAAGGTGATAAAAACACAAAGTATTTTCACAGGTTTGCGAATAAAAGGAGGCAGGCAAATATGATATGGGAAATAAAGAATGATGCTACCAATTTGGTTTACACGCAAGAAGATATAACTCAGGAAGCAGTTAATCACTTCAAAAACGCATACAGCGGAGAAATCGGAAGCTGCATTGAAGACATCCTTTGGGGAATTTATCTATATCCCTCTATGTTTGATGAAAGTCAAAATGCTGCCCTTTTCTCGGAGGTCACTGAAGATGAAATACTGGCCACGATGAAATCATTCCAAAAGGATAAATGTCCAGGGCCGGACAGTTGGTCCATTGAATTCTTCATCCATTTTTTTGAACTATTCAAGGATGACATTCGGCACTTGGTAGAGGAATCAAGAATAAAGGGCTTCATAAATCCCTGTATTACCTCCACATACATAGCTATGATCCCAAAAAGGCCTCTAACAACAACATTCTCTGACTTCCAACCAATATCATTATGCAATGTCTTATATAAGACAATCTCTAAAATCATTGCTATGCGCATTAGAAGCGTGCTATCATTGCATATAACTCCAGAGCAGCATGGCTTCTTAAAGAACAGGAATATTATGGACGTGGTGGCCATCACACAGGAGTCAATTCATTCTATTCATACAAGAAAGCTGGCCGCTGATGTTCTGAAGATAGATTTAAGGAATGCATACGACAACATGGATTGGGGTTTTTTGCGATGTATCCTTGCCAAGATCGGTCTAGATTACAGTTGCTTAAGATGGATAACGGCATGCGTGGAGGAGGTCAATTATGCTGTACTTATCAATGGTTTGCCTTCCCCTTTTTTTAAAGCTGCCAGGGGACTCAGGCAAGGATGTTCCTTGTCCCCGCTCATCTCCATATTAGTGATGGACTCTCTCAGCCTCCACATCAAGCAGGCGACCCTACAAAATTCATGCCGTCCACTTCCCATTTGCAGAGGTATATACTCTTCCCATAGTTTCTTTGTAGACGACATTCTCTTAACTGCGATGTTATGCAGGTCTACATGGATTTGTCTCCACGACATACTGCGAAGATTTCAAAGTGCAACAGGAATTAATGTGAATGAAGGCAAATCTTCCTTCTATGTTGAAGACACGAGTGGGGATTTGATCCGCTATCTCTCCCAGCTCTTTAATATTCAAGCCAATCCTCTTCAGAATGGGATCAAGTACTTGGGATGCAAGTTGAAAACATCAGGTTACAGGGTGGCAGATTGGTCTTGGATTATTGACAGATTATACAAGAAAATCGCAGCTTGGGAAAATTTGTATTTGTCTAAAGGCGGTAGGATGACCTTGACACAGGCTATCCTTGTTCAATCGATAGTTTATTGGGCACATTTGTTCTTCATTCCTGCTACTATTATCAAAACCTTGAACAGGATGATTTCTAGGTTCATCTGGGGATGTGGCAAAGATCATAACAAATTTCATTTATCCAAACTATCAGCAATTACCGGGCCTAAAAATCTGGGAGGATGTGGCATTTTAGACTTGGCTAAATTCAGGAAAGCCCTGTTATGCAAATCAATGTGGAAGGCAGTCATGGGTGATTCATTGTGGAGCTCAGCAATTCACGCCAAATATATGTATAACAGGGACATGTCATTCTGGATAAGGATGGAACATATTGGATCCTAAACTGGATCGACTATCTGGAGAGGTTTCAATAAGCTGGAACCACACTTTAAAAAGAACATCATCTGGAAGTTCCAAACGGGTACACAGATCTTGATTGGTAGAGACATGTTTGCGGGTGGAGTGGGGATAATACATGTTTCCCCTCGGTTACTGAGAGCGCTCCATAACAGAGGCAATTTCTATTGGGCCAGCGCCATCCGGCAATGGGAAGGGGCCATACCCATCTGGAAATCCACAGATGAATTGCAACTAAGTGGAGACACGAAGGTGCAGTGGGATGATTTTTTATTAGCATTGCATGGCTATGGGATTTTCCGATCGGCGGACAAAGACCTGCTTATCTGGGGTGGAATGGATGGCTCCCAAAGGGTGAGGGTAAAATATGTTTATCAGCAGCTTCTATATGCTGGGGACGAGATTCCTGGCGAAATTTTTCCTCCATCTTTATGGAAATCGGGATGCCCCACCAAGATTATCATTTTTGCTTGGTTGGCCTTTTACAATAAGAATCCTACATGGGAGAACTTGCAAAAGTGCAACTGGCACGAGCCAGCCATATGTCCGCTGTGCAAAGAAGGCTCTGAAAATAATTTTCATTTATTCTCAGTTGTCAACAAGTGCGGCGAATCTGGCAGAGTTTTGTGGATCTATTTGGCTTCCCATTCGACAATTATTCATCCATCTCTGAAGCTATTAAAATATGGGGCTCCATGAAGAAAGAATGGAAAGCCATTCCCTTATTGGCATTATGGGGCATTTGGAAATGGAGGAATGGCAAAATATTTAGCTCAAAGGTGAATACCAGCTCTTATGTTACTGATTCTATTATTGCTCTGTACTATGCCCTCGATATACATGGGAAGATTAGCAACATTCAAGGAAGGAATTATGAGTCTTCCATGGACAGATATGAGAGTAGTAGTAGATCCTGGTCATCATCTGTTTCGTCAACTCCATGTGCATACTTTGACGGTGCTGCCCAACAAGGGATTTGTGCATGTGGTGTTGTCATCAATATAGAAAACGCGCAAGCTAAAGAAATATGCTGGAATGCAGGCCCGAGAACAAACAATAGAGATGAAGCTATGGAATTAGCGGGTCTCCTCACAATCAGCAATTTCATTGAAATTCCAAAACTGTAAATATTCAGAGACTCCAAGGTAATAACGGAACATGTTCTGTCAAAGCAACAAGTAAAAAACATTCACATTGCCGGATGGTTGGACATGAACGAAATTTTATGGAGAAAAGGGGAGGACTACCATATATCACATATAGACAGGCACAAAAACAAAAAGGTTGATGCCTTATCTAAATTGGGTCTGACTTTGCCCCAGGGTTCAGGGAGAATGCAGATAAAAGTGGACAGCAACACCTACCAGATCCAAGACTTCAATCTACAAGGCATATAGTGACAACTAGGAGAAATGTTGGTTATTTTTATTACATCTTATGCATACTTGATAGTTTCAAACAATATTGGTATTTTCTTCCTTTATACAACATTCTTTGCAGGTTTTTTTAATCATTTGGAGCTTTATCTCATCTAAGTTCCTCTCAGCCTTCACTCAACTTCCGAGTGTGTTTTACTGGAACTTCTTTGTCTGCTTCAGTGCAGGGATTCGAAGTCATTTACCCATTGCTATCTACTAGCAGTCGCTGTAGGTATCATCATGGATTATAATACGGTTTTTGAATCATTTTGAGCTCAACACATTTGAGTTCTACACAGACTTTCCTGTGTTTCCGAATGGTTTTTTATTCTGGAATTTCATTGTCAGTTTTCAGTGTGGGGATTCAATGTCATCTATCCATTGCTATCTACAGGCTGTTGCATAGTTATTTGTATGTAGTCGCTGTATGTATCATCATGGTTTATAATACAAATATTGAGTTTTTTTGTGCTGAAAAAAAGTCAGTCAATGACGTTTAAATGTAAAATAAGGCACAGTTTACATGTAAAATAAAGCACTTAAAATAAATTAAAAAATCTGGACATTTCATAAATTAAATTAAAAATTTCAAATCATTTTAATTTTAAAATATTTTTAAAGGTGCATTTTAGTTTTTGTGTCATAGTATTTGATAACTAGCACAATTATTCATTTTAATTGTATTAGGTAAATGTGAAAATGTAAACATGCACTCACATGCCTCCATTTGTTATTTCACAATTTGCATGGTAATTCCATAATTGTACTAGGTAAACGTGAAAAGATAAACATAGATTTAGAGATGCAACCTAGTTAATATTTAAAATTTTGTTCATTGATGTAGATGACAAAACGAGAATATGTCAAGATCTTTAATTTATGAACATAATACTAGTACAACCATATTGTTGAGGTATTGTCACTGATGTCAAAACAATGGTTAAGGGTGGCCTTGAAGTCAGAATCAAACCCTAATGTAAATCAATATTTTGGTGAAACAATCAATGCAAACACAAGAATGGTTTACACCATCTCATAGTGCTCATCGATACCCTTCCAATGGTAGGCGGCATGCCTCCTAACTCCTCACAGTTGAGGACATGAATTTTCGAAATGCCTATAATATTGATTTCCTTGCCAAAACACAAGTTGGCTCAACCAATGTCAAGTCAACCCTAATTTCAGGGGTCAAGATAACTATAAATAGTTTGTCTCCTCCCTCAATTTGGCAAAGTAACTCGATGGATATCAAGAGAAGAATTTAAACCTGTTGAGGATCATTTGAAGAGGTTCATGCCTCATGAACCAAGGAGTTGTGAAGCAATATTGAAGGGTTATTTTATTATGTTTTTCTATTTTCTATTAGGGGATCTTTGAAGCTATTTTAAACAGTCTTGAGAGCACATTTTAGAGAAGTTGTGGGACAAATATTCAACCATCATTTGACCTAATTCATATCTTTGAGTTCCACATTAATTCAACCCCTATTGTAGCCATAATTTCAGCCTATGTAAGCCTTAAATCCCTCCCTTGTTACAACCCTGATTTTGGGCCTGTCTAAAACCTTATATTTTACCCTTATTGCAGCCCTAATTTCAGCATGTGTAACCCTCAGATTCGGCCCCTGATGCATCCTTAATTTTGGCCTATATAGGCCTTAGATTCAACCCTTGTTTTAGCCCTAATTTTGGGAATATGTAAGCATCAGACTCAAACCTTGTTGTAACCCTAATTTCGGACCTATGCAAGCCTCAGATTCAACCCTTTTTGCAACCCTAATTTCAGCCTATGTAAGCCTTAGATTCGGCCCCTATTGCAAACCTAAATTCTGCCTATTTGAACCTCAAATTCAGCCCCTATTGCAACTCTATTTTCAGCCTATGATTTCCTCATTTTTCATCGCTGTTACAGCCATAGTAAACCTCTATTTTTAGCGCTGTGGTTGACTCTATCTTGGCCTATTCTAGAGCCTATCTTGGAGCTTTTTTAGGAGTAGTTTTGGAGCCCATTTTTAGGCCTATTTTGCAGCAATTTTGCATAGGTTGGTGCTTGTAGAGGATTGCTTTCCTCTCTTTATTGATTGGTTGGAGCTTGGCCGGAGTCAAGAGGATTGGTTTCCTCATTATATCGCTTGGTTGGTTCCCGTGATTATACAAAAGGATTACTGTATTTATTTGATCCAGGAGGATATAAAATGGCTCAAAATTAAAAGTCCTCAAATTTTAGCAAAAATGGAATCAAGTCATAGAGCTTAATGAGAGCTTTCCAACGACATGAATGACATGATGAAATGCTTTTGTATGAGGAAATATGACCTTTTGAAGTTTCACAAAAATAGGAAAAAAAGGGGCACTAACAGTGCCACATGGAATCACTAGAAGAGGCCAGGTGGAACCATCCAAGAGGCGCCACATGTCACCCTCCAAATATGTGGGCAGTACTTGCAAGTAAGATGGACCAACTCTCGAGTGCCATGTGGCCCCTCCGATTGGCCACAATATTTTACCAATTAAATATGGGGGTTGAACCCCTGACCTCGACGAAAATACGATGATAATCCATTGTTACATTACAATTGGAGGTCAGGTTTGTTAAACGTGGCATGGAATATTTAAACAATGGTTTATGTCATAGCACCAAGAATGGGGGGGATGCGGGTTTAACCTCAGGATCCCCCCACCAACCAATAGTCTTATTATAAGACTGCCAACCAACTATGACAATAGGTTCGTTGGTGTAAAAGTCATGTGTTGTTATATAAATCCACCATTTAATCATTGAGGGGTGAGAACCGACGGTCCAACCGTGAAGAGGAACAGAGCCATGAGAGCATTGAATCAAGGAACTGACATATCATCGTTGCAGTATGAACCAAGGGGACCTATGCCAAGTTTGGGCATGATTTTAAGGAAATATTCCAAGGGAATATTCCAAGAATATTATTAGTTGTTATGGTATAGTCTACGAGGTATAGATTCTCAGAAGTGTCTTAAGCTAATGGTTTCAGAACCGTATGAAGTTTATAGTCATTTTTCACAATTTTTTGAGATCAGTGCACTAGTGCAGATAAAATATAGATCCCAGTAGTAGTTCTAGGGGCTCATGGATGAATCCCACATGTGCCATTAATGCTTGGCATGAAGTTTGAGACAAAGATACACTTTTTAGAAGTTGGTCGTATTTATAGTCAAAAGTTATAAAATGATGAGATGGACTTGCTAGTGTTGTGTTTTCCAAGTTTTAGGCAGTTGATTGAGAATTTTGGCATGGAAACCAATGTAAGCCTCATTTGTTGTTGATTTCCCGTTTCAAGATTTGTAAAAGGGAGAACATGTATTTTCATATATGCTTGGGTCTAAGCATACGATTCAAAGAGGAATTTTTCCACTTTATGTGAGAGTTTAGCCCCTTTAACTTGGAGAAATGGAGAACAATTTTTACCACTTATTTTTTAGAATTCATTCCTTTTGTATTGTTGAAAGAGAATGTCTCTATGTAGGAGAGACATTGCTACATGAGTGAGAGTTCAATCCTTGTATCAACAAAGAAAAGCCTTATCAAAGAGCATCTAATGAAGCGTCTATGCAGTTGAGTGGAGCCCAAATATATAACTCACACATTGTGGGTGAACTCTGTTATTAACTTCTAATGCATTTGTCTATATTTTCATTTCTTCATGTGTTTCTTCTTCATGTGTGTTGAACTTATGGTTATTTCATGCTCTTTATGCAATTCACTTTAAAGTCATTGAAGTAAAGATCCTTTATCATGTTGGTGTCAGAGTGGTCTTCTTTGACGTGAATTGTGATGGCGGATGCTTAACAGAGCCAAGATCAAAGAGGATGACGGGAAAATTAAGACTTTCAATCATGAGATTAGACGTGCAACTCGAAGAAAAGAAATGGAAAATGAAGATGTTTGTGAAGAGAATAAAGAGGCACTCCATAAGCTCAAAGAGGGTGAAGGGAAAATTAATACTTTTGACCATGGGATTAGACGTTTAACTTGAAGAAAG
>APFE030929040.1:15927-32575 GCA_000404065.3 Pinus taeda | reverse complement strand
TAAGATCAGGAGAAATAGACATCCCTATCAAACCACGTGCTTGATCTTGTCTATTTTCCCATTTATCAACCTTGTCTTAATCTTTTGGTTTCTTCTCTTGGCCCGTGGCTATTCTGTAGAGACTTTTACTTCTAAGTAAATCTTCCATGTAGGATACCCATTGGAAGTAGTTAGTGCTGTCAAGAATGACTTGGCATGAACTTTCCATTCTAAAAAAACTGAAGCTGAAGATGCTGAAAGTAAGTGTTCCAATGGATAGATCTCGAAAAATTAGGCTGTTTAAAAAAAACGGCTCTGAAAAAGGCTTCCGAATGAAGAAGTTATCGCTTTTTGAAAAAAAAAAAAATTGTTGAAGTTGCCAGCAAAGTGCGCGAATGAAAAAAAACGCCCCCACAAAATGGAGATTTGAACCTAAGACCTCTACTCTCTTAAAATAGCTTTGAACCAATTGAGCTATACAAAAAATTTGAGAGAGAGAGAGAGGGAAACAAACAGATCACAGATCAATACACCAGTATTTTGACGTGGTTAAAACACTCAGAGAGGGAAACAGTCCACGGCCTGCGCCAACATGGCTACTACATGCAATTTATTAATAAAAGAATGAAAATTTACATAAGCTTCTCTCATGCACGGTGAATTTACAAATGACCCTCCATGCGCTTTAAATAGAATTCATGGACCAATCGGGTGTCAAGCCACGGATCAAGTGTCGGTAATACTGAGGAGAGAATGAACTGTCGGATCACTACATATCATGACCGTCGGATTGTAAGTTACAAAATGTACAACGGTAAAGAAACACACTTTACCTAACTCTATACTAGACCAAGTTGAACTTAACTATTTCCTATGTGTCGGAATATCCTAACACCATGAATGATTTGTAAATTACCATGGATATGCTATTGGAATAGTTTATCATAATAGATTTTATAATATGATGAAAATCATAGATTATGTAAATTTGTTTCCTTAGATCTCATATTTGTTATCTCTAACTTTTGGCTTGAATAAGAAGTAATTGAAATATGAAAATGAAGAACATGTACAAAGGACATTGTCTACACAAATAAACACAAGATTTATCTCGTGAAATCCAATATGGGAGAAAACCCAACTAGAAGGTGAGGTCTATGCTTTGTTTTCTTTGCATTAGTTGTAAAATGCATGTACAAAGTTACCTTTTGGCACTATGGCCTGAATGTTTGCTACAATATCTTTCTGCTCTGTTATACTAAACAATTACCACTCTAAGATGTTTTGCTCAACTATAAAAAAATATACAATGCTAAATAATGGAACTCTTCTCTTAGCGGTTAAAAAATTAACATATATTGATAGAAATCTAGTGATATGGATTTTCTTCAATCCTCAATTATGATGAGGTCTAAGATCTTTTAGAATCTTCTTGAAAGTCCACACGTGGCTAGCCCAGAAATTTAGGTAATGGTGAATAACATGGCTTATGTTGGTAACAACCATATTATGCGTAGAATATTGTTGGTAACATACAAAGAGTTTTTTGTGACTAAAGAATATTATTTGAGATCTGATGGGGATAGGTCAAGTTGTCCTAGTTTCCCATTACCCAGGATACTCCACACAAACATCCATAGCTCTGTTTCTAAACACATTTTGGAAATTCCGAAATTAATGCAACATATGTAATCAAAATATGAATGGAGGTTTCCTTTGCCTAGGGCTATGAGAGATCTCTCTCATGCCTTTCTACTCTTTTCTCACCTCATCCAACTCTCATATCCTTCAATCCGACAAAAGATACAATGGGTAGGCCAAATGGGCTTCGAAAATCCAAATTAGCAGCCCTAGAAAACACTGGTTGTAGGCGCTACGAAATGATTTCACAATGTTGTCAAAATCTTGTAGGCACTGCGAAATATTTCGTAGTGCCCCAAAAGCTTAATTTTTAGATTTCAGCGAGCTAAATCGACTCGACCCTCTACAAGGTCAATTCTCCATAGTCTTGAATCACTCTTCAATGCTATCAACTTCACACACCTTTCTTTCTCTCGATTCCACTCTTGCTCAACTAATGGTTTGAATCCATAATTAAGAGGTCATGACAACAACCGAAATAAAGGTGCTCTGTTTCAGTGCACACAAAGACACTTATCTTCAACCGTAGGCATCTTTAATCAATAGAATGACCAACACACCAAGAGATATCAACCAACAACATACATAGGCCGCCCTGCCATACATACGCTGCACAACCACCCAAACTAACATGATTCATGGTCTTCAATAGAGTTGACAATCTTCAATAGGGAGTTGGACCATCGTTAACGGGGAATTCACCAACACATCGAATATATATGTATACCCACTTATAGGAGCGCACACGCTATTGAAAAGGTCAATCCATGTGCAGTCATTCAACTCATTTAAAGCCTCCACATATTACTGAAAACAACACATTAATAACTACAACACATGGTCTACTTTCAAACACAGTCATAATGCATATATAACATTTGATATCTGACCCATACACATAGGCGAATACATGTAAGTTCAACCCCAAACTACATTTACACCAAAGAGTCGATTTGACATATAGGCTTGCAACCATGACACATTTACATTCTTACCAAGTGCAAATATCTAAAAAACAATGATGCACATGACTAAAAGGTAATAGCCACAACTCCAGACAGAAATTGATTTATCCGTAGACCAACAACTCATTAATCATATACAGACAGAGAAGTACACAACCACAAAGGCATATAGACAAGCTGCTCATTAATCAAATCCAGACATGCATTAAACTGGCAAGATTTACAATGTGGGCATTTGCAGCCCAGGCCCTTAACCTCTGCCTTTTCTCCTAGCGATGAAGCTTCTCTTCTCTTCTTCTTCACTTTGCCTTGGCTACACACACTCTTCTCAAACACTCTTCCTCTCTAAAAAGAAAACTACATGGGATAACCAAGAGTAAGTGATGATTCGTTTCCCCTACTCACAAAATATGGGTAACTGAAATTACATTTACATTAGGGAGTATTTCCTCCAACTTATTCTAAAAACTCACATCCCAATGCAAATATCTCTAATTTCTTTCAAAACGTTTAAAATCTCTCCAAACATCATTATGTGACCATCTTATCATGTTGGCATGCTCCGGTCTAGTCTTCATCGAGCTTCGTGCGCCATTTATGCACTTGCATAAGACTCCCAAGGTATGAAAATGTATGACCTCTTGGTCATAAGCATCTGGTCTGTAACTTTAACTCAGCAGATGCAACATAGATTTGCAGTAACAAGTCTCCACCTTACTACACGATCTCTCACCAAATTTTCTCTTGAGTTTGGGCTTTTGACATCTTCTTGATTCTCTTCTCCGAGACCTTGCGAGCACTACTTGCCCTATGTTGCTGCAAATATCCTCACCTTCCTCCATTGTCACCTGTATAATGAAACTTAAAATTCTTACCAGATCTTTACTCAACATGTACCTTCTACCACTTTTGTTGTAAACTCTGAACTTTTACTTGCTGTCAAACTTTTCAAACTTGCCAATACATCATAGTTGTCTCTTCATCCAACTAACTATACCTTCTTGCATCCTTTTGTCAATTTCATAATCTAACTTAGTCTTTGGTTGAAATTTGTTGTCTTTAGTTGTTCATCAAATCTTCATCTACTTCATCACACGTGTTCATCACCCTCACGCCGTTCTTGCATAACTGCAACTCAACTCCTTTGAGATTTTCCTCCACTGAGCATTTGGCCTTTGTCTCAGCTTCACCTGCAACAAATTCCCTTTCACTCTCTTCCAGAGACTTCATCTATGATCCTGGTCTACCTCATCTTTCTATAGCAGTCATCTCATCATCTATAACTGTAATTTGGTTTAAGCTACTTCTCTATCAAGTTTGTTCTAACTTGATCTGCTATGGATTCTCTTTGAACCTTTACTATGACTCTCAATAGTCATGAATCTCCCTTTTCTATGAGCTTCTCCCAACACATTGTATGAATATAATTCATATAAAAATAATAAATATAAATATAAATATAATGATAATAAGTAGTAATTAATTAACTAATGGTTAGTTAGTTAGTAATGAAGAAGCATGTCTTAGAGACATGCCCATTCATGAAAGGGCATCTGCCTAGGGTATATAAGAAAATCTTCATTCTCATTTGTAATCATTTCATATTTTATATCAATTCAATATTACAGTTACATGTCTTATAATGAACATTTTCGTCTTTGAAGTATTTTAAATATTTTTGTTGCGTATACGACTTTTGGTCATTACATTGGTACTAGAGCCAAGTTGAGAAAATCTCGGTTTTTGGCCATCAACTTGTTGTTGCAACTAAAGTGTTTCACTAGACGAGTTGGAGTTTCTCCATTTTCGGTTAGGCCCTTGGCCACTTTAAAAAAGAAGGTAAAAAAAAAAAGAATTGGAAAAAAAAAGCTTATAAAATAAAAGAGCTAAAAAACAATATTTAATTAAAAAAATAATAAGGCCTTTGGCAATTGACATTTCAATGATTCCAATAAAAGGAAATAGTCTGAAGTAAATTTTGAAGGAGAACATTCATGTATATAAAAATATTCTAAAGGTTCTACATTATTGATAAAAAGTGCATGATAAGGTCAAAAGAGAATCTTTCCAAATATCTTTAAAACCATATGTAAGAGAAGAAAAAATAGATAAAATTATCTTGATTCTTCATTAAGTGATTTACAAGCTTGTGGTTTTAGCAACCCATGGTATTCGCAAAGTAAAAGAATGAAAGGAATACAAAATCTCTTTATGTGAATGGTAAGTTTTACTTTTAACATGGAGAAAATTAACAGAGTCAAAGACACATATTTTATATTATACACCAAAGAGGTGAATAACCATGTTTCACTAGGGTTGTAACTTAAAAAAGAAGAAGAAGAGTATAAATATATATAGAAAAAAGGTTTATAAAAAAATAAAGTAAAACAAAATAAAGTAAAAAAAAATGTTAAAAAAATTATAAGAAAAAGAACAGAATTTAAGAAAAAAAGAACAATTGTTGAGAATTAAAAAAATTATAAAACAAAAGAAAGTTAGGGATTTTTTTTTAGAATCCATAAAGGTGTTCAAATTCACTAAAGAAATTGAGGTTATCATTAAACCCTAAGTTCATCGACGAACACAAAATAAGTCCATTTTTGAAGTAAAAAGCAAATGGAATCTAATTCGAAGACGAACAAAGAAACTATGGATTCCATATGAAACTCTACATTTTGGACCAGATGTCCATTTTGTCGTACAAAAGATCAATATTTATCGATTTTTAAAAATTGCACAATACCTTGTCCAAAATGTAGAAGATTGTTTACTTTGGAAGAATATCAAGGTAATGACCAGACACAAATTAAAAGATTAAAAGAAGAAATCACAAAACTTCAACGAAAGAACAAAACATCAACAAATAAATTTAAAGATTTCGAAGATCGATTTCATGAAAAATCAACAGAAAGGAACGAAGAAATTTGGTGTCTAAGGGACCACAATGAGAAATTACTTTCACAGACAAAAAAGTCTAAGGTTAAGAAACAAACACTAAAACAAGGAAATGAACGCTCCGATAAAGAATTAAAGGAGAATCTATCCATTTTTTTGTTGTTGTCTAAAAGGCCTTAATAAAAAATTATTAGAACAAATAAAAATTTTAAAAGATAAAGAGAAAGACATTAAGGACAAAGTCAAGAATTCAGAAAATGGTGAACTTTCATGTTTAAGGAATCATAGCCATGCTTTACTTACACAAATAAAGAAGCTTAAAAGTGACAATAGATCACTAAATCACAAGTTAGAACATCTTCAAGAAGTAATATTGAAGTCTTCGGTCATTTCAGTCCAAGTTGAATATGAAAAAACAAATACTGACCTAGTCAAAATCGTAATTGAAGTAGAGGATAAACCTACTAAAGTGAAGACACATGCAGAAGTTGCAATTCAAATGTTGGACATTCCAAATGATAATTCAGTAGCCACATACACAACAACAACGCTCAAGGGAATAAAAAAATAACCACTAACATGATAAGGGAAAGTCCAACCAGAAGCATTAATTATCGACATCTAAATCACAAGAGCAAACTTTCCAATCGATCTATGTACCAGTATCACTCAGAACATAAACGAAAAATTTATGTTCCCAAGAATATTAAAGTTTAGAGAATATAATCCTACGATAACTATTCATCACAAATTTCTAGAGATCAGAAGATTCCGCAGAATACTAATCTAGGATGGTTGGATCCGTTCTCAATACGAAACTTTTGTCTATCACTCAGAGAATCATATCATTTTGTATCAATGACGATGAAATTTTAGAGATGAGAAGATATTCTTAGTAAGCTTTGAGGACAAAGCTTCTTGAAGAGAGGAAATATTATGAATATAATTCATATAAAAATAATAAATATAGATATAATATAATAATAATAAATAATAATTAATTTTCTAATGGTTAGTTAGTTAGTAATGAAGAGGCATGTCTTAGAGACATTCCCATTCATGAAAGGGTACCTGCATGGTGTATATAAACAGACCCTCATTCTCATTTGTAATCATCTCATATCTCATATCTTACATCAATTCAATATACAATTACATGCCTTATAATGGACATTTATGTCTTTGAAGCATTTTAAAGATTTCCGTTGCGTATTAGGCTTTTGGTCATTACATTCACTATCAATTGCACACAAGCCACTACAACAAGCCGACTCCATCAACCTGTTTGTAAATACCACTCTAACCTCTTCCATGCCTAGTCTTCTCCCTATATTTCTGCTGACTCCTTCCTCTGGAATCTCCATCTAAGCACTCTCTGCTCCTCTAGCTTTGGCATGAAATTACTCAACTTCTCCCTCCAATAACTTTGTTGTTCTTCCCCAATTTCTACAACAAGATTCATTGCCTCATCCTCAGTTGCAAACACTCATCGCCGCTACTTGTAATCAACAATTAATCCATAATTAATTGAAAACAAAATACCATTACCACCTTGCTTAATCTTCATTGAACACACAACTGCTGTTGTAGAATTATTATCACTGCTATCATCCTTTTGCTATTGTAGACCTTCCTATTCAGCACCGTTATTCTTGCTCATAACTTTGGTCATCTTGACTTTCTTGTAGCAACTGTTTTTCATGATTGAGTTCTTCTCTTAACTCAAGCATCTCATACTCAAATCCTTTATCACTCATTCCTTTGAGTCTGACTACCTTGGAACTTTTCTCCTTCTGCTTGTGACTTTCCTTTGAACCCCTGCTATCATCTTCATCGCTTCCTCTTGCTGAATTCTCCTTGTCTACTAGTGAGCTGCAACTAGCCCTTCTTGTAACAAGTCTGCAACTTGTCACCCATACCAAGTCATCCTCCTAATATCTTCTCTTCTTTAGGTTCTCTATAGTAGAACCTCTTCTTGAGCAATCTTGCTGCTCAACTTTTAAAGCTGTCGGCTGCTACATCTTCAACTACTCACTCTTAGTTTTGCTGTTGAGTTATGTCACCATTTCTTCATCCAAGAGCCTTTTTCTTCTCCTCCTCCTTTGATATAACTTACTTGATATGACAACTACTACCAATTTAGTCTTGTAAACACAAACACATCTTTTAATGACCAAAACATCATATCAATTTTATAAGATCTATAACAAGATCTCATCCTCTATTGCTAAACCAAATCCTCTCTAACCAATGCACTTGTTCTTTCTCAAGAGCATATCAACTCTTCATTCCCTAATCAACTCACTTACTGTTGTAAGGCTCCTTTTCCCTTCAACCTCTTTCACTGTCAAGCTATCTTCAAACATGCAAGCATCTCCACTATCCAATCTCTTATATTCTCACTGTATCACCAAAGAGCAATTTATTCTACTTCAAGGTAGACACTTTACACTATGTATTCACAACACCTCATACTGAGCAAATCTCAATTCAACATAGACTTACCTCAACCTGCTATAAACTTTGCGTCCTCCAAGAGGTTCCTGTATCTTTCTCCAAGAGCTAAAAGTTTTTCGTGGCTCTGAAATTCTCCAAAAACATAGTTGTGCTTTGATACCACTTGATGGGGAAAATGGATGGGTTTCCCTAGCTTCCAATTACCCAGGATAGTCCACACAAACACCCACAACTCTGTTTCTAAACACATTTTGGAAATTCATAAGTTAATTCAACATATGTAGTCAAAATACGAGTGTAGGTTTCCTTTGCCCAATGCTATGAGATATCTCTCTCATGCCTTCCTACTCTTTTCTCACCTCATCCAACTCTCATATTCTTCCATCCAACAAAATATATAATGGGTAGGTGAAACGAGCTTAAAAAGTCCAAATTAGCAGTCCTGGAAAATACTGGCTGTAGGCACTGATCAAAATCCTGTATGCGTTGCGAAATATTTTTGTAGGTACCCCAAAAGATATATTTTCAAGATTGATTCTCCACAGTCTTGAATTTCTCTTCAATGTTATCAACAAATTCACATGCCTTTATTTTTCTGGATTACACTCTCGCTCAACTAATGTTTCGAATCCCCAATTAAAAGGTCATGACAACACCCGAAGCAAAGGTTCTCTGTTTCAGCCCACGTGAAGACTCTTATATTCAGCCACAAACATCTTTAATCAATAAAATGACCAATGCACCGAGGGATATCAACCAAAAACATACATAGGCCACCTTGCCATACATACACTGCACAACCACCCATACCAACACGGTTCATGATCTTCAACAGAGTTGACAATATTCAATAGGGAGTTTGACCATCGTTCATAGGGTATTCACCAACACATCGAATATATATGTATACAGACTTATGGGAGAGCACATGCTATTGAAAAGGCCAGTCTATGCACAATCATTCAACTCATTTAGAGCCTCCACATATTACAGAAAACGACACACACAAATAACTACAACATATGGTCTAATTTCAATCACAGTCACAACACATATATAAGATTTGATATCTGACCCATACACAGGTGAATACATGTGAGTTCAACCCCAAACTACATTTACACCAAAGCATCAATTTGACATACAAGCTTGCAACCATGACACATTCAAATTCTTACCAAGTGCAGATTTCTAAAAAACAATGATGCACATGACTAAAAGGCGATAACCACAATTCCAAACAAAAATCATTTTATCCACAAAACAACAACTCATTAATCATATATAGATAGAGAAGTACACAACCACAGAGGAATATAAACAAGTTGTTCATTAATCAAATCCAGACATACATTAAACTGGTCAGATTTACAACGTGGACATGTGCAGCCCAGGCCCTCAACCTCTGTCTCTTCTCTTAGTGCTAGAGCTTCTCCTCTCTTCTTCTTCACTCTTCCTCGGCCACACACACTCTTCTCAATCACTCTTCCTCTCTAAAAATAAAGCTACACGGGGATAACTGAGAGGCACAAGCGACGATTCATTTCCCTTACTCACAAAATATAGGAATTTGAAATTACATTTAAATTAGGAAGTATTTCTCAAGCTTATTCTAAAAACTCGCATCCTAATGCAAATATCTATAATTTCTTACAAAACGTTTAAAATCTCTACCAACATCATTATGTGACCATCCCATCATGTTGGCAAACTCTGGTCTAGTCTTCATCGAACTTTGTACTCCATCTATACACCTACATCAAGATCTCTAAATGGATTTGGAAAATTTGAGATAGTTTTTGTTCTCAATTTTTCTAGTTTAGGATCTAACACCAAAACAAGCCCTGCAAGCCAATTCCTCCAAAATTTCCACCTAGAAAGTACCAACATAGATGATAAATCATATTATGATCCAATTTGAATTAATGAATGATATCTACTGTTATCACTTTATATTGATCCCTTTGGCCTCCCATTACACCCCTCAGGAGAATCCCAACATTATACCCTAGTTAGAAAATCATTTCCCTCAACACTTATTATGAGGAGGTACAACCATAAATTAGTGTCCCATGGTTGATTGTTGATTGCAATATTAAATCCAAATAACTAGTGTCACTTGTGCAAGTGTTAGCCACAATGTGGAATTAACCCAATAAGCTCCATCTTAAACTTGGGTCCCATGTACTAGTGTTGATTGCAATGCTGAAATAATGTGTCCCATGTGCAAGTAAAAACTACATTATTGAAATAATCCAAGGGGCTTATCCTTAAACTCAGGGCCTATGTCCAAGTGCTTATGTTGTCTCCACTTTGAAGATACTTGAACTTAATAACCATGTAAGAATGGTGCTCCAAATTCCTAACATGGGCACATGGATCCAAATATATAGTTCTAGCTATATAAAAAAAATTGTCCATGTAAGTGTAATAAATCAGATGTGAATCTAGAAGGAAAAACACTATTAGATACTAAGCAAACTAAAAACTATAATAACTAGATTTTAACTTGTAATAAATTTTTCCATATAAAGTGTGGATTAGAATAATGAAATCAAAGCTAGTAATTTCTTTCTCAAGAATCACAATTATCCATATACCAATTTTCACAATCCTTCTCTAAATCATACCAACCATAATATATGTCACTTATTACTCAATTTCATTCACTCCAAATTTACATCCTTTGGATTGCTTCATAGGCTTGTATTTTTTGTCTGTGGTTTTTCATTTGGAGTTGTAGTAGTATGCACCAATTTGATCCAAAAAATGAATATTCAAAATATTTGAAATAATATAAAGAAATTCATCTACATTAAATAATATATTAAATAAAATATAAAAGAGATGATTGAATACAATGAAGGGACCCATGTAAGTACAAAAGTGGGGGTTTATTTTCACTAAGACGTGTCCTTTTGTTAAAAAAACACACACACATTGCTTTCCCCTTTAAAAATGCTTCCTCAATGCATATTTATGTAAAGGATTTGGATCTTTTCTTTGGCTTGTAGTATCTTTGAATGGTTTAGTATTCTTTATGTTGTCATGATGGATGGTATATATGTTATTAACTTCTAATTGTTGAGAAAAATTTATGAATTGTAAAAGGATTTGAACATACTAATTTGATCATTTGTGGAATATTACGATTATAGAGTTCCCAAGATGAATGTTCGTTATAAAATTCAATTATATTGACATCGATATTCTTTGGAAGATAGGTGAATTGTTTTTAATCTAAGTTTTATAAAATGACTATTTATGTATTTGTTTTTGTGATGAGGATGTCGATAAGGTGTTTTTGTAGCATGACTTTCCCTTATCGTGTTTGTAAAAATTTCTTTGTTTACTTTTTCATGCACTGATGTTGCTTTGTTGATCATTGAACTTCATTGGTAAGTACACTTATATTTTCATCATTTGTATGTGAACATTTAAAATTACACTTCAATTGGATTACACATTTTTGAGTTGCGATGTTGATCAGATTTGTATGTTGTTCCTTTCTTTACAACTTAACTTTTTATTATCGAGAAGACTTGATGCTTCCTTCTTAATAAGTTGTTCTAACTTGTTTTCGATGTACTTCCTATTGTTCTTATGCTTCCCAATTTCATAGTTATGTTTTGATTATCTATGAAAATGTGAAGTTCATCATTTTCTAATTTGTTGACTTTATTCTTAGATTTCTCATCTTTCTTTTGTCGTTCTAATATTTTATTACAATGCTTCATAATCTGCCTTATATATTTGCGCAAGTAATTTTTTCCTATTTCTTAGACAACAAATTTCTTGGTCCTTTTTAAATAATTCTTTGAAAAACATACATCCGAGATGTTGATATTTTTGTTGTTTCACCTTTTTGTTTTATCCTTCTTGTTTTATCGATGATTGGGGATTATATCTATCTATCTATCTATCTATATGTGTGTGTGTGTATGTGTACATTGTATTGTGGTGTCTAATAGGAGCAGTGTTTGGTGCTTGACTTGCAAATTAGATTGAGTTTTATTTGATACATCCTTTTTATTTGTCATTTACCACTTGTGTTAACTATTGTATTTTTGTTTGGAAATTTAAATTGTTCAAATTTTATTATAAATTTATCAAATTGTTCACATATCATTATCTCCATTTCTATTAATGCTATTACTTTTTTTGAAATAATAATTATTTATTTTTTTTAAATTCTTTTGTTTTTGATTCTTATTACTTTAAAATATATATATTTTTTAAATAATTTTAATACCTTTATATATTCACTATATATTCACTATGTTAGTAAACCCATTTGCATTTTATAAAAAAATCTTTTTAATATTAAAATAAAATATTCTCTATTATAATAATAATTTTTTTTAAAACTTTGAAGAAAGTGTGATGAGTATAGATGATCATATATAAATCACGTGGGGATTTTTTTTAAAAACTTTGAAGAAAGTGTGACGAGTATAGATGATCATATATGAATCACGTGGGGATATAAGATGGAGTATAAACTACATGGAATTATAAAAACTTGCTATAGTAAATTAAATTTGAGGGGTATGGACCATGGTATAGTAGTGTAATAGTTTGTAGAATAAAATTTAATTCTATAAATAATTGTACTAAGATATCGATTAAATTTTATTCTATAAACCATTGTACTACCATATCAATACTCTATAAACCATTGTACTACCATATCTATCATTGCCCAGAGTGTTTTCTTGCCACCATAGACCATCATTTTTGTTGTAGCTTCAAATTCTTCAATTTTTTATTATTATAATTTTATGCCATTCTTTATAATTCCATGCGATCCATATTCCATTTTTAATTGTATTTTTTTTTTTTAATGGTATGACAAACAACACATATAGATAGTATGACAAATGACAACGTACAAGTTGTAATTATTGATGCAGATGGACTCCCCGTTTATTTGTACATGTATGATTGATAAATAGTGGCAGAAACACTCTGGAAAAGTGGTAGCTGAGTGTGTGACTATGTATGATGATTATACAATTGGAGATGGTATATGTTTGCAATTTGTATTTGTAAGTGTAAGTGGCCGATAATTTCAATTCTCCTTTATGATATTAATCTACTGATTCTTGGTTTTTCTGAGTTCCTAGTTCACGCTTATTTCTTCAATGAAAATTTGAATGGTGAAGGGTTAATATATTATTTTGGTTAAAGATGGGAGATAGAGAAACTCTACTTAAATTTAAGTTATTATTTTATTATTTTTGTTTTTTTGGTTGTTAATGGCAACAAAATTTTAATATTAAATTTTTCTTTGTTACCAAATGGAATAATTAAAGTTTGAAATAGATAATTTTTTTAGGAAAATTTGAGATAAAATAATATTAATAAATATAAGTGAATGAGTGATGATTTACATTTGATATGACTTTGACTACCCATATAACTTAATGCATTTTTTTTTAACTATGAGTAATATTTTAATATTTTATACGAGGATTAATGATTGCATATTTCAGACTTCAAAGGACTATTAAGACTCAACAATAAAGCTTAAAACCATTATAACAAAGTTTATCATATCACTTGTGAGACCAAAATTGAATATAAAAGATTGTGGGATCAAAGTTAGGTGGAAAAGATAATAGTCATTCTTCCCAACCACTCAAGAAAACTCAATTGACATTCTAATATGTCTTTTGATGGAAATTCATGACCTTTTTAATAATACATATAATTTTGATTAATTATTTTTATCTTGATTACATTTTAATTTAACTATTTATTTATTATTAACTTAGACTCTATGTATATAAAATTAATGTGTCTTTTAATGAAAATTGATGACCTTTTAGTCATACATATGATTTTCAATTATTTATTATTATTAGCTTGATTACATTTTAATTTCACTTTATTTATTTATTAACTTAGACTCCATGTATATAATATTATGAAAAAATCAATGTTCACTCTAGATAACTTCTTTAGATAATTTTGAATGACATTAATATTTAAAAAGTGAATGAATGATGATTTATGTTGAAAGTTCTCGAAATATAAGTATAGCCAAGGATGTCTTTTAATGAAAAGTCATGACTTTTTAGTCATATTCATGATTTATTTATTTTATTTATTTATTATTATTATTTTTTATTGTTGGCAATGATCCACGAGAATTTGAACGTTGAATCTCATGGTTTAACAAAATACTTTAAAACAATGGCAATCACCAATTGAACTAACCTCTGCCGGGATTTACTTTATTTATTATAATTAATTATATTTATTTATTAGGTTAGACTTCATGTATATAACATTGACTTCCCCTTTAAAGAATGTGTTTTACTCAAAGCAATTGTAATGAACAATTTGCTGGTGAAATATCTTTGTCTTTGGAAGGTTCTATCATTGAACAAGGTACTCCTTAATGGTTCTAGAGTCAAAATTTCTTCTCCTTTGTGGCACTATTTGAGGTGGTTGATGATTATGCTCCACCCAACTAGTAGTAGATGACTACTTGTGAGCTTTGACATTATATTTCTTCAAAACAAGGGAAGAGTAATGTGATTAAGCAACACTTTCTTTAGATGATAAAAAACTAGTACCATAGCTTCATAGACTTTTGTAGGGTCTTCTTCTATCTCAAGTACATTGTAATATACAAAAACACATGCGCATAGTATATCCTCAACATGTGTACTTGGGCCATGACACCTAACTTTTCTTGAATAACCTTTAATGTTGAGCCACCCCTTCTATTATACTTGAAGCTTATGATTTTCCCACCAACAACATTTTGAGTTATTATTAATAGCCTATCTCAACCAACTTGTTGATATTGATTATCTCCTTGAACATGATATGAACCTTAAGAATGATCTAATATAGGTTAAGGGTCATTGATTATCATATGAAATTTAATGTCCCATCCTTTGTCAAGGAATTTTGTGCATCTAGTTCTCCTTTCAATGACATTGTGACCACATGTTTTCAAAGTTCTACCATGTTTATTTGTTCTTATTTTTTCCTAAATTTTTTAAATTTAAGGTCTTGTTCATGAGAAAATATATTTCCTAATTTTTTGTTTTGTATTTGCCTTACTTGTTTGTTGAAATATGTAACTAGGTTCAGTCTTCATAATAACATATGTAATCATGATTTGATATATTTGGTGTAATGAGAAAAATAAATTTGTTATTGTTGTTCTTGAGGTGTGGGTTTCATGCTCAAGGAAATATTTTCTATAGGTAAAGCTCCCATTGAGAGCTTCTAGGGCTTATGACTCATTGTCATGTATGAATGACCCCTTTGGGCATGTTACATATTGTAAAAATAATTTATTTGAGTCAAATTAAAGGCAAAGAACCCTGTAAGACCAAGCCATGTTGTAATATTCAAGTCGGCCTACAGTCAAGAAAAAGTCGGTCTAAAGGCGCAATTTGACCCAATGAGAAGGCTATATAAATGTGACATCGACTTCACTTGGAAGACACACTCCATTCACACTCAAATACGATCACAAGAAATAAAAGGAGTGCGAAGGAGAGGACAAAGGAAGAAGAGAAAGTCAAGTTTTGGGGTTGTTTCTGAGTTAATTCTCTCCACAAGTGCGAAGAAATTAGAGCTCCAATTACAACAAAAAAACTGAGTTGCAAAAACTAAAATAGGTCATCAAGAAGAGCATTTTATAAGTCGAATTCACTACAAGAAATAATATACCTAAGCAAAGAAGAAAGAAGCAAGAAACCATTATCTCTCACACGTGTAAGGGTTAGGGTTTCCGCAAAAGAATCTGTTGGACAAGTCAAAGTTGTAGAAGAAGATGTTGGACAAGTCGAAGTTGCAGAATAAACTGCTAGACAAGTCGAAGCTATAGAAGAAGCTGAAGGGAAAGTCGAAGTTGCAAAAGAAGTTGCTGGACAGGTCGAAGTTGCAGAAGAAGCTACTCTAAGTCATAATTTGTAGAAGTTTCCAAAAGCAAGGTTTGACTTGATCTTGGAGGTTCCTAGTCAAGGGTCAAAGGTCTTAGAATTTGTCAATTGAAGGTTTATAATAAGAGAAATAATTTTGGTGGGTTTTCCTCTCAATTTGGAGAGGTTTTGGCCATGGATGATAGCCTACATCTTGTGTCCTATTGTCTCATTTTTATTTATGTTTTGGTAGTTGTTTGATGATAGAGAACACTAATTATAATAAATTCAGAAGAAGTAAATCAAGAAAAGAAAAAACACAACACAAGTAGTTATCAAGAAAGTAGAGAAATATCCTACACTTGCTACCCCTAAGATTTATCAACATGGTATCAGAGCTAAGGTGACAAGTCAAGGAAGGGAATCTTAAAGGACACTCAAGGGAAGAAGCACTTGAATATCATCAAGGACATCTTCATCAAGAAGACATCCTCTACCAATATCATCATAAAAATCAAGAAGGTAACCAATTGAAGAATATTTTCATTAAGGAGTATATTCACAAGTAAGTATCTTTATTTGAGACCTTTGTGGTACAATATTTTTGATTCAGTCATCGGAGATTCCACAGTGAGAACGTTTTTCTGCCAACGTTTCGAATCCCAACTGGGATCCATCATCAGGGCAACTTGAAGCTTGATAGAAGAAGAGCAGCTGATTAGGGTATAAATAGGGATGAGGAAAGCAGAGCAAAGAGGAGGGTCGGCTCTCAATTTTGAGAAGTCGGCTGCCTCTTAATTATAATTAATTTTTATTTTTATT
>APFE030929040.1:0-14277 GCA_000404065.3 Pinus taeda | reverse complement strand
TAATTTATTAATTCTTAGTTAATTGGATTAATATAATTCTTATTTATTAGTTAATTGGAATTAATATTATTATTTTATTAAATTTTATTATTATTATTATTCTTATGTTGAGGGATTAATTTCTTATCTTGATTTCATATAGTCAATATGTGAACCATGCCTTCATGCATCCTTCCAATAAAAGAGATTTGTTTTCTTTGATTATACTCATGAGGTAGAGTATTCATCCATGCTATCTGCAACTATATGATGACATGACTTAATTCATTAAACATATACATACATGCCTATTTTCTTATTTTGGTCATCTAGGATTCCTTTAGCAGCTTTTGTTTCCTTGATTGGGAGTACCTAAACAATATCGACATGTTGCATTCCCTTGTCATCATGCCAGCATTATTCCAAACAATGAATCCCATCCAAGGTGGAATTCTTAGAGAGACACTTGCTTCTTCCAAGAGATGAACCTTCTAATGAAGGTTCCAATAGAGGATCTTGATTATCCTCATCTTGCAAATGCTCCTTCCCAATTATGTATGATCATTTCTATGCTATATGACTCTCTTCTACCCATAAGTATTATTTATGCTTCAAATGAGGCTACCAAGAGTTACTTTCTTCTAATGATAACTGCCATAGACTTCTACTTCAGCGATATTTCAAACTTTGCATGATGATTTCATGAGCTCTTGCTTCAATTGTATGCTCTTATGATGCCATCTAAAATTATTCATCCTATAATGTTTCTAATGTTCCTACCATGATAGATATACTTTACAAGGACTAAAAATAAATCGGTGGAGAATTTTATCTCAATTATAGTAGAGATATTTTACTTCCTCCTTCTTTGATTTCTTTTTTTCAGCTTCTTCCACTTCTTTGATGATATGGGCTTCTTCCCTTCCTCTTTTTTTGTTGTCCTTCTTGATTTTGGGAAAAATATCTCTTATAGTGCCCATTTTCTTGAAATCCATACCATTGGACCTTGGCCATATTCTTCTTCTTTTTCTGAGGACCAAAATTCTCAAAATTTTCTTTTCTTTTAACAATGGAAGAAAATGCTTGTGTTTTCTCATTTGATCCTACATCATTTTTTGCCTTCAACCTTGTTTCTTCAATTTTGCACAATGACCAGATTTCATTGAATGGGGTTTCTTCCTTCTTTCCATAGATTATTGATGTAAAGTTGCCCCATTCCTCTAGTAGTGTGTTGAGCACTATGGTGGTCAATTCCTTATTAGACATTATTTCTCCCAACTCTTGTAGTTGGTCTCTAATTTCTTACACTCTTATAAAGTATGAGGTTATTCCTTATTATTTTGATATCTTCATCTTGTATAGTTCTTTTCTTAATGAGATTACTTCTCCTCCAGTACTTATTAAGGACAATTCTACAAGTTTTTCATTTATTTATTTCGATGTTTCCAACTCTGATACAAAGGGAATGAGGGGATCTTTGATGGATTCTATGAGAATCCTTTCAGCCCTTACTTCCCCTTTCATGTACTTTGCAAAATCTTGAGCTTATTCCTTTGGAGGTTTAGTCATTGAGCCCTTAAAATGTTCCATGACTTCATTTTCTATGACGATCAAATATATCCTCTTATCCCATGCAAGAAATTTTGATGCCCCAACCAACTTGTTTCTTTCCTTGCAAAAACAAAGTTTGATAGATTCATATGTGGACATAAAGATACTTTTGATTCAGTCATCGGAGATTCCACAGTAAGAACGTTTTTCTGCCAACGTTTCGAATCCCAACTGGGATCCATCATCAGGGCAACTTGAAGCTTGATAGAAGAAGAGCAGCTGATTAGGGTATAAATAGGGATGAGGAAAGCAGAGCAAAGAGGAAGGTCGGCTCTCAATTTTGAGAAGTCGGCTGCCTCTTAATTATAATTAATTTTTATTTTTATTTTTAAAAATTTCCTTATTTTAATAATAATTAAAAATTAGGAAATAGTTAATTATAAAGCTTATTAATTGATATTACTATAATATAAATTTACATATCATCCAATATTTTTTAATAATGAATAATAAATCAATTAATTCTTTAGAAATAAAATAGTTTATTATTTAATATGAATTAATTATTAATAAATATAATAATGTTTAATTGGATTAATAATTTTTATTTTATTATTACATAATATTATTATTCTTGTTATTATATTAATATTACTATTATTGCGTATATTATTATATTATTAATGAATGAATAAATAGATATAAAGAAATAACTTTAAATAATATTGATTTGAAATTTTTTTTTTTTTAAAAAATAATTATTTAATTAATAATTATTAATTATTTCATACTAAAGATTATTTCAAGATAATTGATTCTATTTATATTACTTTAAGAATTTATTATTATTATTATTTATTAATAATTCATAATTAAATAATATTATTTAATTTGGATTACATATTAATATTAAAATTATTATAATTATTTTTTTATTGTTAATATAGGGAATTATTAAATAGTAATGATAATTAATAATAGAACAAATTATAATAATTAAAAGTTGAAAAAGATAATTTAATTTTGTTTTATAAGGTATCTTGAATTAAATAATTAATACTATTATAATATAATTAAATTTTATAATAAATTATTATAATAATGAATAATGAATATAAAGAATTAATTTTTTATAGTAATTAATATGAATTAATTATTAATAATTTATTATTTCTTAGTTAATTGGATTAATATAATTCTTATTTATTAGTTAATTGGAATTAATATTATTATTATTATTATTTTATTAAATTTTATTATTATTATTCTTATGTTGAGGGATTAATTTCTCTACTCCAGCAACATCAAATATGAACTATTCTTAATCATGTTTTAGATATGCTCATTATGCAATATTAAATACTCATAGACTGAAGCATCTATGCTTGTTGGAAATACTGTGAGGGGGGTGAATCAGTATTTTATTTCAATTGTTATTATTACCAGTTAGATTCTTCACAATTTAATCAGAGAAAAGTATAAGAATAATTTTATTGAGTATAAAAGGATAAATACAATGTATGATAATTGTTCCCAAGCACCAACTTGGTTTTGATGAGGCTCCGACCTCTAGGGCTTTGACCCTATCTAATCCAAAGCACCTACCTTGTGTTTAGGAGCACCGACTCCAAGGACACCAATCCTGTTGTTCTTAATAGAAAGTATAAATATAGCTTACTTGAATGTTCTTATTCCAAAAATACTTGAGATTAACTTCACTTACTTTTCATTGTGCCTTGTCCACCACTAGACTTTATTGTTGTAGCAATATCAGTTCATAAACAATAGCTCAACTACATAACAAGCTCCAAGCCACTATATAAATCCGTCATTTCACTTCACAACATCATAGAGAATCCTCCACTGTCACTGCTGTCTGAGAAGAGTGTCCTAGTCTCTATTTGAAATACCTTTCCATAGTCCAAGAAATACTGAAGCAAAAAAATCAGAGTTATTGTGTTAATGGAGGCACAATTATGATCCACTGTGATTAAGTATTTGTCATGATCAGAGTTTCTACATCGCATTCTGACCCTGAATAAGATGGCCCACTGCTTAAATTGTATACAGTTCTGTTTTAAGATGATGTTTCTATCCGCAATACTTAAATACTTCTCCATAGCCTTTTATAGTCCACAGTGCATTGATTTAATCTACAGTTTGATATACCCATAGTTAAGTAGACCCTTGTGAAGTATAAGTGCAAACCCCTTATCCGTACTTTAGTTCTTAGGCACAACAATCCGCAAATTAGTTCTTAAGGTGGCTAGCTTTGTCCTTAGTTCATGAGATGTGAACTGTATATCCTTATCTTTTCACACCAAATTGTTTTATGCTTCAAAAATGTGGAGTTCCTTTTGTATATATACTTGTTTGCGTATGAAAAATGAAAGGTCGTGTCTCCTAGCTAAGCCGACATGAGTTTGACAAGTTCAGGTCGCCTTACTGACCATAATTATACCCTTTTCTTAAAAAATTCATATCTCCTAAAATATTTGGAGTTTTCGGGCATGTGATAGCTCATTAGAAAGATAAAAGTATGCTCTAAAATATGGTATGGGTCTTGTGACGATATTCTTCCTCTAAGATAGAGAAAAATATTATTTAATGTTACTAATCATCATTAGTGTAGAAATGGAGGTAGGGAAGAGTGTCTCTGAGTGTTGGGCTTCTCCATCATTTGGTTCTTTAATTGATTGCCACCAATTCCTTGCCTTCTTCAATATATTGATATCAATGACAACTATATTAACAATACCCCCCTTTGTCATTGGATGGCAATATTTTTCTTCTCTCCCCCTTTGACATCAATGGAAAAGGAGTGCACAAGGACTCCCCCCGTCGAACTGCTCCCCTTGTCATGTGGCATCTTAAGAATCAACTTAGTGTGATGCTAGAGCAATAACCCCCATCTTTTGGCGAATATGTTCAAATTATTCTCGAGGAAGAGATTTTGTGAAAATATCAGCAATCTGCTCCTTGGTATTGATATATACCAACTTTATGTTTTGTTCAACTACTTGTTCACAAAGGAAATGATACTTGATTGGTATATGTTTGGTCTTTGAGTGCATCACCAGATTTTTTTATGAGACTAATAACACTTGTGTTATCACAATATATGGTGATTGGTTGATTGGTACCTATGTTGACATCTTTCAGAGCTTCCTTAATCCATAATATTTGAGTACAACAATTTGCAACATCTATATACTCGACTTCAACTGTAGATAGTGATATGGATGTTTGTTTTTTGCTGAGCCAAGATACTAGACAATATCCCAGGAAGAATGCATTCCCACTAGTACTTTTTCGATCATCGACTCTTCAGCCCAATCAACATCGGTGTATGCAGTCACAATAAGAGTTGAGCTCTTAGGGTACCAAAGACCAAAATTAGGAGTTCCTTTTAGTATATGAGAATTCTTTTTACAACCAACAAATGGGATTGTTTAGGAGCTGATTGAAATATTCCCACCATTGCTACTGCTTGCATAATGTTAGGTCTCATAGTAGTCAAGTATAGGAGGGCTCTAATTATTGACCTATAATGAGTTTCATCTACCGGAGGAGAGTCATAATCTTTTCTTAATTTGCAATATGTGGTCATAGGTGTGCTCATGAGTGCACAATATTCCATTCCATATCTTTTAAGAATGTCTTTAAGATATTTTTCTTGAGATATGAACATGCATACTATGGTTTGAGATACTTTAGTCCAAGGAAGTAAGATAGCTCTCCTATCATTGACATTTTCAACTCTTTTGACATATTTTGATCAAACTTGTGGCTTATCTCATCATTATTGCTAGCAAAAATTAGACCATCAACATAGACAAGAGTGACTAGTAACTTATCCTCATCTATCTTCATGTAGAGATTACTTCCTGCCACCCCCTTCTTGAAGCCTTGTTGTTGTAGATAGTGATCCAATCTTGCGTACCAAGCTTTAGGAGCTTGTTTCAACCCATATAATGCCTTTTTCAACTTACAAACAAAGTCTTTTCCTTCTGCTAGATTAAACCCTTCTGGTTGCTCCATGTAGACTTCTTCCTTGAGTTCCCTATTCAGAAATGTTGATTTTACGTCCATATGATAGAATTTGAATCCTTTTGAGAAAGAAAATGCCAAGAACATCATTATAGCTTCCGTACGAGCTACTGGTGCAAAGTTTTCTTCAAAGTCGATTCCTTCAATTTTTTAATAACCTTTATAAACAAGCCTTGCTTTATTTCTGATGATTTGTCCATCTTCATTCATTTTGTTTTTGAACACCCACTTGGTTCCACTTATATTTTTATCCTTTGGATGAGGTACCAGCTCCCATGTCTCATTCTTCTCGATTTGAGACATTTATTCTTCCATGGCTTCCACCCAATGAGGATCCTTGCTTGAGTAAAAGTTTCTACTTCTATCATAGATAGGAGAGCAACATCATTTTTCCTTGGTGTACTTGCCATCCTTCTTCGAGTTTGTATCCCCTCATCTACATTTCCAATAATATGCTCTTCTAGGTGATGATTTTGGAGGAAATTCACCTTTGAAAGGGTTTGAGATGGTTCTTTTTCCTTTTCCTTTTCTTGATCCTTTTCCTCCTTTTCAGGTTCTTCTTCGTTTTCTTCAATGAGAGGGTCAACTTCATGATCTTCAATTTCCTTTTCTGGAAGGTCTTCATCAATCTTCACATCAATGCTTTCCACTATTTTCCGTAGTCGATTATTGCAGCACTTGTAGGCTTTGTTCCTTTTAGAATATCTAAGGAATATTCCTTCGTCAAACCGAGAATCAAATTTTCATGGTGAGTGATCATTGATTTTTATGAAGCACTTGCTTCCAAAAATCTTGAAGCATTTTACTGAATAAGGTCTTCCTTTCCATAATTCATAAGGAGTCTTCTCATTATTTGGTCTTAGTTGAGTTCGATTCAAGGTATAAACCGCTGTCCTGACTGCTTCTCTCCAAAATTTTGGTTGCAAGTGAGCTGCTAGTAACATTGTTCTTGCCATTTCTTGAACATTTAAGTTTCTTCTTTCAACTACCCCATTTTACTTGGGTGTTATAACGGTAGAGAGTTCTCTTTCAATTCCATGTACTTTACAAAATTCATCAAATTCTTTTGATGTGAATTCTCCCCCTCTATCCGTTTTAATACATTTAATATTAGAATCCTTTTCATTTTCTACAAGAGTTTTAAGATTCTTAAAACATTCAAATGCTTTGGATTTATATTTTATGAGATATACCCACATCATTCTAGTATAGTCATCAACAAATAAAGAAAAGTACCTTTCTCCTTGGAGCGCTGGAGTTCTAGTTGGTCCACATAAATCAACATGAATGATCTCCAAAGGTTTTGATGTAAAGAACTCCTTGGTCTTGTGGCTAGTTCTAGTTTTCTTTCCATGTTGACATGGACCACATACATCTTGATTTGGCTTGAATAAATTTGGGATTTCTCACACTGCATTGATCTTGCTGATATTGATCATGTTATCAAAAATTATATGTCTCAGTCACTTGTGCCACAACCAAATTTCATATTTTTGTCTTAGATAACATTTATCTTCTTGAATTTTGTTCAGAATGTATACGTTATCTGATGTTCTAAATCCTTTCGCCACAAGTTCTCCTGAGGAAGAGTTCCTTATTTCACAATCTTTGGTGCTAAAGACAACATTATGTCCTTGATCAAAGATTTGGATAACACTCAAGAGATTGTGTTTGAGCCTGTCTACCAGCAAAGAATTTTGAGCCTTTCCTTTTCCATTAATAAGGGTAACAATTCCTTTTCCAGCAATTTTGGTAGATCCACTTCCAAAGGATACATTTCCTTCCTTTTTGTTCAATGAGACAGACCTCCTTTTGTCACCTGTCATATGTTTGGAGCACCCACTATCCACAAACCAATGATTTTCATCACTATGAGCGCATAGGGCTAGGCCACATTTATCCGTATTGGGATTCTCATTTTTTTCTTCTCTTCTTTTGAGGGAGCAATTTTGTTCATTATGTCCATTATCATTACATAATGAGAATATTGGATCAAATTTGGCCAAAGGATCAAAAGAGTTGTAGGTCTTGATTCGTCCTTTTCCTTCGAGATCATAGGATTTGTTTGTTTGATCCTTCAATTTTGGTGTTTTATTCTTATGAGCCATGCAATGTTTACCTTGATGACCAAAATTTTTACAATAATAACAATGCCCAAAAAAGATAGTTTGGTACCTGTTGTAATAGCCATGATTTGAATCAACATTATTCCTTGGAGTCACTCTTTATTCATTCTTTGGATTTGAGATGGGCCTTTGATGAAATGATTTTTCTTCCTTTGGGTTGTTGGAAAGTATGTCGGCATAGCTTTTTGCATTATCCTTAGTACTTGATGATTATAGTTTAAAACCTATCCTAAATTTGTCATATTGAGGTTTTTGAGCATTTAGGGTAATGTCAAGTGTTTGATAGCTTTCCCAACTCTTTTTGACTTGATCCAATTCCTTCATCAGAGATACTATTTGAGCTTCATGATTTTCACAAATTTCTTCCTTTTATTTTAGATTATTTTCCAAGAGGTTTTCCCTTCTTTTTTTCTTCCTCCTTTTCTACTTTGAGAGAGATGATTTTATTTTGTAATTTCTCATTTTATTCAATGGCACTCATTAAAAATTCATCTACATTTCCTTCTAATCCTAAATCATCATTATTTGTGAATGCCATGAATAATACTTCTTGGCTTCCAGCATAGTCATTTTCTTCATCTGATTCATCATTACCTCCTTTGTGATGAGGGAAATGATTAGTTGATTTCCTTTTGATGACTACAAATTCATCTTCATTAGACTAATCTTGCTTAGAGAAGAAATTCTTCTTTTTGAACCCTTTCTTTTTGTATACCATCCTTTTAGAATCCTCCTCATCATCAATATCATGCTTATGAGGACATTCTACAGCATAATGACCTATTCTTCCACATTTGAAACAAATAAGAGGGTACTTACCTTTTAGCTTGGATTCTTTCTTTGGTCTTCATACAAATTGCACAAATTCAGATTCAGTAGTGGAGTCATCATTGCTGGTATTCCATCCTTTCCCCTTTTTTGATTTTTAGGCCTTGAATGTTGCATCTTGGGAACTTGGGATTCCTTTTCTCATCTCATAGGAAATGAGGATTCCATGAAGTTCATCCATATTGAGAGTATCTAGGTCCTTCATTTCTTCTATAGCACTTACTTTGGAGTCAAATCTATCAGGGAGAGATCTTAATACCTTTTGGACAATAGTGATTTCTTCAATCTTTTCTCTCAATCCTTTCAGAGAATTGACCACTTCAGCTACTCGGAGAAAGTATGATGCAATATCTTATTCATCATCCATTTTCAGACTTTCGAATTGCCTTCTATGAGTTTGAAGCTTTTCCTTCTTAACTTTGGAGTCCCCATCGTAAAAGCTAACTAGCTTATCCCATACTTCTTTGGCTAAGTGATAATTCATGACTTTTGTAAATTTAGAATCAACGATTCCACTAGTGATGGAATTTAAGGCTTTTGCATTTGCAATGTAAGCTTTCCTTTCATCTTGATCAGCTGGAAGAGTGGAATAAGCAATGTACCCATTCAAAACGGAATGCCAAACTTCAGGTCCAAGGGACATTAAGTAGTAGGACATTCTTTTTTTCCAAAAAACCAAAATTTGTGTCATCGAACAAAGGAAGCCTTCCTGACACTTCTTTGTTTTTTAATGTGACTAAGAATCATTCTTCCAGCTATTAGACTGATTATGAAGAAGTTGGCTCCAATACCAATTGTTGAAAATACTAAGAGGGGGTTGAATTAGTATTTTCTTTCAATTTTTATTATTATCAGTTAGATTCTTCACAATTTAATCAGAGAAACATATAAGAATAATTTTATTGAGTATAAAAGGATAAATAAAATGTATGATATTTGTTCCCAAGCACCAACTTGGTTTTGAGGAGGCTCTGACCTCTAGGGCTTCGACCCTATATAATACAAGGCACCTACCTTGTGTTTAGGAGCATCGACTCCAAGGACACCAATCCTATTGTTCTTAATAGAAAATATAAATATAACTTACTTGAATGTTCTTATTCCAGAAATACTTGAGATTAACTTCACTTACTTTTCACTGTACCTTGTCCACCACTAGACATCACTATTGCTGCAATCTGAGTTCATAAACCATAGCTCAGCTACTTAAAAAGTTCCAAGCCACTATACAAATTGGTCATTTCACTTCACTGCATCATAGAGAATCCTCCACTGTCACTACTATCCGAGAAGAGTGTCCAAGTCTCTATTTGAAATATCTTTCCATAGTCTGAGCAATAATGAAGACAAAAAATCAGAGTTATTATGTTAATGGAGGCACAATTATGATCCACTGTTATTAAGTATCCATCATGATCATATTTTTTGCACCGCAGTCTGAGCCTGAATAAGATGGTCCACCGCTTAAACTATATACAGTTTTGTTTTAAGACGATGTCTCTGTTCGCAGTCTTTAAATACTTCTCCACAACCTTTTACAGTCCATAGTTCATCGATTTAATCATCAGTTGGACAAACCCATAGTTAAGTATATGCTTGTGAAGTATAAGTGAAAACCCCTTATCTGCACTTTAGTTTTTAGGCACAACAATCCACAAATCAGTTCTTAAGGTGGCTAGCTCTGTCCTTAGTTCATGAGATGTGAACTGTATATCCTTATCTTTTCACACCAAATTTTTCTGTGCTTCAAAAATACGAAGTTCCTTCTATATATATACTTGTTTTCATATGAAAAATGAAAGGTCGTGTCTCCTAGCTAAGCCGACATGAGTTTGACAAGTTCTGTTTAGCTTATTGACCATAATTATACCCTTTTCTTAAAATTTTCATATCTCATAAAATATTTGGATTTTCGGGGCATGTGATAGCTCACTAGAAAGCTAAAAGTATGCTCTAAAATATGGTATGGGTCTCATGATGATATTATTCTTCTAAGATGGAGAAAAATATTATTTAATGTGACTGATCATCATTAGTGTAGAAATGGAGGTAGGGCAGAGTGTCTTTGAGTGTTGGGCTTCTCCATTGTTTGGTTCCTTCATTGATTGCCACCAACTCCTTGCCTTATTCAATATATTAACATCAGTGACAACTAGATTAACAATGCTCTCCAATAGGTTTGAATCATACACTACTTCTGTACAACCTTCTCATTCACTTACACGTTCATTCAATTCACAATCAACAACCAGAAAGCTCACAAGACAAGGATATAAAACCTGTAGGGAAAAGTTGAGCTTGGGGTTAGGATCAAAGGTGCAAAAATTGGACCAAATCAAATAATCTAGATTTAAACATGAACACAACAAATTACAGATATAACCATAAATACGAAGATGCGGTAGAAATAAAACTTCATTTCATTAATGTAAAATACTGAAATATGCTTACAAACATAAATGGAAATAAACCAGCTAGGGCGATGGTAGCTTATCTCTGAGAAGAGATGTGGCAGCTACATGCCTTTGAACTGAGTTACAATGGAAAACCCTAAACATCCAAAAGCCTAACCCTAGGAGATGAAGCGCCAAACTATGGGCCCCATTTGGTTAAATTGGTACATCAACTTCTCGGGGTTGTAACTTTGGCATACGATCTCCGTTTGACGCGCACAATACCTCGTTAGAAAGATCTATCCGAGGAATACAACTTTTGAGTGAGAAATGTTGGTTCATGGACCCATGTTTCTACCAGTTTTCCCAATAAAAAACGTTGTTTAGGGCCTCAAAACGGCTCTGGAAGTTTAGGACCCGAAAAACTTCCAGAAATAGTAAATTGTGCTACAATTAAGGAAACTGAAAAATGAAAGAGACAATTGTGGGGGTCTACGTGGGATAGGTTGGTGACCACCAACATCCACCTGGATCATTCCTCCCCCCTTAGGAAGCAATGGTCCCCATTGTTTTGAGTTCCTCCATGAGATGAGGAAACTTCTGCTGAACTTGGTCCCTGGTGAGCTGTTCTACAACCTCTGATGTGTCCAGTAATGGTGGGAAGCATAGTTGAGGGTGGTCCACATTGAACACTCAGTGCAAGCGAAGGAATGGGGGAATACTGTGCTCCAAAGCATTGTTTCCCACAACCTTGGTAATGGTGTAAGGACCATATCAGAATGGTCTGAGCTTCTGATGGGCTCTTGTAAGGTGTTCTTTCTGCAGATGCAACCAAACTTTGTCACCTACTTGAAACTTGTGTGGTACCTGATGCTGATCATGTCTCTTCTTGTACTTGGAATTTTTTGAAATTGAGCGGTGATATATCGAACCGTTGCGTAAAGGTGCTCTAGGAGTCAAATCGAATGAATGCTTGACTTGATAGTACAATGGTACCCCTATGGGTGAGGAGAAGATGTTCTTGTATTCTTTCATGACCGTATCCATTCGCTGTTGCTACTGCGTGGAGGAACCCTTCACAGGCGTCATGGATGTGGCGACGATCTTCTCCTTACTTTGGGAGCGAACCAGACATAAAATGAATTTCCTAGTCTGGGAGATGATCTTGTTGCAATTCCAAGAAGAGATCAATGAGGTGGTGGTAGGTGGGGCTACCTTCGGTATCTTTTATAATGAATTACCCAAAGAAATAATAACAGTGCAAGGCCCTGACTCATACACAACATGTTGCTTCCATAAGTATGGTTGGCCTAATAATACATCACAAACATCAAGAGGTGCAACATCACACAATACCTCATTTGTGAAGGGCTTGACACTGTATGGAAGGTGACACTGCTGGTGGACTCAGAGATCTCGCCCTTGGTGAAGCCACCTGATGATGTACAACTGCGGGTGTGGTTTGGTCAGTAGGCCTAGCCACTTCACAACCTCTGCTGAAATGAGGTTCTTTTGGCTCCCACCGTTAATAATGAATTGTAGCGATGAACCATTCACCCACATCTTTGAGTGGAAAAGATGCTCCCCCTTCTCTGGATCTTCAGGCTCATTCTTATGGACCTTGGTGGTGGCAATAGTGGTATTGGGCTCTACATCAATGATTTTCTTCCCTTTGTCATTCCCTTTGTCGGGTTCTGACTCAGGGTTAGAACATGCATTTGATTCTAAGGCCTTCAACTCGGCCACCAACGACTGCTTGGTCTGACATTCACTTGTATTATGAGTGGGGCTCTTATGGAACTCACACCACTTTCATGTGTCCTTCTTTAACTTTGTGGTGTTTTTCTTTTCTTTCTACTTCGACGTGATGTCTTGGGTCACCCCGCCTTAGCTTTGTCCTTTGTTCTTCGGATTCACAGATCCAAAGTCTTGCTTCTTTTGTTTAAACTTCTACTCGATATTGACAATGTATCAGTATGCCATGCCGAGCAAGGAGATGTATAGGAACTCCATCTTGTCCTGGATGTACCTATGTAGGCAGCCGCAATATTTGAGTACCAAATGCAACTCAGAATCCTTGATACCCAACTTTGTGCGAAGGGTATGAAAAATATTTGTGAACTCAACACATATTGGTCCCTTCCCTGCCGCAACATGGTCCACTTTATGTATTTATCCTCATAGCTTTTGACAGGGTAGTACTGCTCCTTGATGGGATTCTAGAATGAATTCGAAGTGGGTGGAGCTGAAAATAGTGAGGCCGTATTTTCATCCTTCCACTCGTAGTAGGTTTCCCACCAGTCCTTGACGTGGGGGGCTGCTTTGAGAAGTGCAAAAGTGATCTTTTCTCTTCTGGAAAAATCATGAACAAAAAAATAACCATATAGCAGATTTAACCATTTATCTACAAAATCTGCATCTATCTAGCCCTCGAATATGGGGATTTCAAAGTCAACTTGTACCTTAAAGGGTGTGGCATTTCCAGCGTAGCTATTGGAAGTAGATGTGTCATCCCTGGGTAGCCGCTGAAGGATCTGGGCAAAGTTTTCCATCATTGTGTTCCTTTATCGCTTGAGGGCTTCTTTGAGCAATATTTTGATAGGATCTCCTGCTCCTCTTCTTTCTTTTCATCCACCATGGGAGGCCATTGGGATTTGTGAGGCTAGTCTTGCAAGGGTTTGACCAATTCAAGCCCTAACTCCTTATATCCTAACCTCATTGGGGACATGCAAATAAAAAAAGAGAAAGAGCAGACCGCTCTGATCCCACTGATCTAGATTTAAACAAGAACACAAAAAATTACAGATATAACCATATATACGAAGATGCAGTAGAAATGACACTTCATTTGATTAATGTAAAATACTGAAATATGCTTACAAATAGAAATGGAAATAAACTAGCTAGGGCGATGGTAGCTTATCTCTGAGAAGAGATGTTGCAGCTACATGCCTCTGAACTGAGTTACAATGAGGCTTGAAGGCCTATTTATCGTTGAGAAACAATGGAAAACCCTAAACATCCAAAAACCTAACCCTAGGAGATGAAGTGCCAAACTATGGGCCTCGTTCGGGTAAATTGGTACATCAACTTCCTGGGGTCGTAACTTTGGCATACGATCTCTGTTTGACGTGCACAATACCTCATTAGAAAAATCTATCTGAGGAATACAACTTTTGAGTGAGAAACATCGGTCCATGTGTTGAGCCTCAAACCTGCACTCATTTACCCATCCTCCCAACAACCTTTTCCTACTCATTTCCTTCTTTTGCCATCATTTCCTTCATCAACTTGTTCAATTCATTACATTATAGGACTTTTTAACATGATTTTCTAATTGTGCTAATGAT
>APFE030929035.1:563535-582795 GCA_000404065.3 Pinus taeda | reverse complement strand
ATTGAAGATGAGGGTGTGTTGTATCATCCGGGACCAATCAGGATAGTTCTCCTTGCCAGTGAGAACTATTCCTACAATAGAGATGATTGAATGCATTCTGTAAAAAAAACTTCTGCTAATAGAAAAAAATACTTCTGCTGATATACAGTGAAATTGTGCTCAAAAGAGCAAAAAGATTTCAAATACCTTTACGTACTATGTTTCTTCAAAACCCTCCAATGTTTATAAAAGGACCCTCATATAATACATCCACCATATTCCATTTTACAAATTCAGTTCTATTCAACGCATTCAAATATCTACAAAGCTGGTCAATATACCGTCACTGCTAACGACAAAGCTGTACGAAGTGAGCGTAGGCTCCTCCTTACTAATTTAAGATAAATCCACAAAACTGACAATGGCATGGATTTAAACAGTGGTCTATCCTCTGATACCAACAGTCCAAGTCGGCCAATATCTACACCGAATTCATTCTCTTGAAATGATATGTCACTGGCTTCGTGTTATTGAGTCCCCAACAAACAGCAGTCGCTTTCCCTTCAACTGCCACAACAGATCTTTGGCATCGAAACTCTGAGGGTTCTGGCCTCGGATACAATAGTTAAACTTGCGCAGGATTCACAAGCTTCACGCCTCCCCGTCAAAAGATTTAAACACAGAGTTACAAGCAATGGATAAAGAATGGAAGGCGTCGTATCAGTGAACAAATGATTTCGGCAGAATATGAATTAGGAGCAAGCTAACAGATAACATGTAACAAGAAAGGCAGTGTCCATTCGCAGTCTCAGCAACAACATGACCTGAGCACAACACAATGAAAATACCAAGAAATGTGTAGATAAACCAGTGAGGAGGCAGATTCAGAGCTGCGTGACCCTTGCGCCTTCCTTCTTGAAACCTAAATTGTGTTAACGTTAAAAAACCAGGAGCGAATTTATGGGAGTGGTACGGTAGTGTTGATAACCACAACATTTGGGAGCATCGTTTGGGAGCAATGCTTGGGAGTTGTGTTGTGTTTGGGAGACAGGACTGGACAAGAGGGAGGACTAACTGTATAAGGGGTGTATGGAAGCGATGTAAGTCGAAGCAAGGTATGGCGGTTTGGAAGGCCACAATCTAGTGGTATAATATATAATCGGGTATGCGGAGGGAGATAACCAGGAGTATATACCATAGTCATACCACAGAGACGCCAACACAGTGACGATGCCGCAACATGATGCATTCACCAATAAAATAAAAACGTAGATACCATACAACGTTAATACTTGTGCCTCAACATTCTTCAAGCGACACAAATATATTTTCAAATACATTCTTAATACAGTGTTTCAAAACTTAAAAGTGCCATTCTTAATACAACGTTTCAAATACCATACAGTTTCAATCGTGCACAGCTCAATACACATACATTAGGTTTGAATCGCTTTTGACTGCAGCTGGAGAGCGTTCTTCAATGAAG
Source organism: Pinus taeda (assembly GCA_000404065.3). Taxonomy (NCBI): domain Eukaryota; kingdom Viridiplantae; phylum Streptophyta; class Pinopsida; order Pinales; family Pinaceae; genus Pinus; species Pinus taeda. Next base: position 581,330 of record APFE030929035.1, on the reverse strand, counting down.
AAAAAAATTTGAAAAATGAATACCTCTCTGCAAGAAGGCCGAGTATCCGCCGGACTGCGCTCAGTGGACAGAACGACAGAGGCGTTTGAGGACAGAGCTCAGGTCAGAACGACAGAGGACAGCGCTCAGTGGACAGTGCTCAGACCAGCATACAGCCCACAGTAGAAGAAATGAAGGGAGTTACAAATATTTTAAGAACTGGCTCTAATACCATGTCAAGCCAGGCAGTAACTCTCCAAAGGCAGTAAAACTGATTCGTCTATTATTCCATAGGTAGGTTATTGTTATATACAACAGGAGTGATCGTTCAGTTCATCTCCCGATGACTGTTCACATTCCTAATTTATTTATTTACACAAATTCCCCCAATCATGAAGATTATGTGTCAACAAATACTAAGGCATATAGAGTCCATCTTCCAGGGAGTACGAAGGTAGTAGTTCGGCAAGATGTAAAGTTCATGGAGCACAGAGCTTCAAGGAAATCCCGAGAAATGCCTTCCGAGGAGCAATCGAAAGGCAAGTCGTTGGTCAAACCACTTCGACCAGCAAAAACTAGTACTAAAAATTCTCTTAAAGACAAACCTTCAGAACATGAGGAATCTAAGGAAGAGGAAGGGTTGATAGATGTGCCTAGTGCCAGTGGAAGAACGAGTCGGGAACCTCGACAGATTCTACAGGATGCAGTTGACTTCATTGGTGCACCCAGGAATAATAAAAGGGAGCGAAGATAGCCAGACAGATACCAGGCCTTAGTAGCTCAGGTTGGGGAACCTTCTAGTTTTTAGGAGGTCGTTCAACATCAAGTATGGGTAGATGCTATGGTGGAGGAATACAGCTCTATAATGGTTAATGATGTTTGGGAAGTGGTACCTAGGCCTCAGGATAGACCAGGTAGGTTTGAGATGGATCTACAAGGTCAAATATGTTGCAGACTGTAGTGTGGAGAAATACAAAGCTAGGTTTGTGGCTAAGGGGTATGCTCAAAAGTAAGGGGTAGACTAGGAAGAAACCTTCGCCCCAGTAGCCAGGTATACTTCTATTAGAACTGTGATATCTCTTGTAGCACAGATAGGGTGGGAGATTCATCAGCTGGATGTCAATACGGCATTCTTGAACGGGGTAATAGAAGGGGAAGAATACATTGAACAGCTAGAAGGTTTTGAGACACATGAGAAGAAATCTCATGTATGCAAATTAAAGAAAGCCTTGTATGGGCTTAAACAAGCACCTAGAGCATGCTACGGTCGAATTGATGGCTACTTGCAGAAGGTGGGGTTGGTAAAAAGCGACGGAGACCCTAATCTCTACTATCTTGTCATCGAGAATGAGCCTCTAATCCTAGTGTTATATGTGGATGATCCAGGATCATCCAAGTTCAACGAACACTGCAAGAAGAACCTAGCCACAAAATTCGACGTGAAGGATTTGGGACAAATGCATTATTTCCTAGGGTTGGAAGTTTGGCAACAAAAGAGTGAGATCTTCCTTAGACAAGGGAGATATGCTACAAAGGTCTTGAAGAGATTTAGGATGCAGGACTGTAGACCTATGGCTACTCCAATGATCACCAATTGAAAGAAGATTGATGCATCAGAAAATAAAGACATTGATCCCACCTTGTACAAGCAACTTATAGGGTCCCTGATGTATTTGGTCAATACCTGGCCAGACATCTGTTACACTGTCAACATCCTCAGTCAGTTCACAGTGGAACCTAAGAGGACGCACTAGGCAGTAGCCAAACATGTTCTCAGGTATATACAAGGAACAATCGAGCATGGACTATTGTACACCAGAGGCAATGACATCAGGCTAAGAGGGTTCACTAACGCAGATTGGGCTGGAAGTTCAGTAGATCGGAAAAGTACAACTGGGTATTGTTTCAACATTGAATCAGGAATGACCTCCTGGTGTAGTAGGAAACAGAAATCTGTGGCTCTAAGCTCAGCTGAAGCAGAATATATGGCAGCTAGCACATCTTCGTGCGAAGCCATATGGCTTAGGAAATTGCTTGTGAATCTATTCTAGAGAAGAATGGAAGCAACCAAGATCATGTGTGATAATCAGAGTTGCATCAAGCTTTCTAAGAATCTAGTATTTCATGATCGATCGAAGCACATTGATATCAAGCGTCACTTTGTCAGAGAATGTGTCCAACGAGGAGCAGTACAGTTGAGGAACACTCTTACAGGAGAACAAGTGGCAGACATCCTCACCAAGGCTCTAGGAAGAACAAAGTTTGTTTATTTCAGGGAGAAGATGGGGATGCTAAAGCATCCATTTTAGTAGCAGAAATGGATGTGTCATGAGTTGCAGTGCAACAGTTAACAGTGGCAGTGCTATGGGAAGCATGATGTAGCACGTTGAGAGGGAGTTGCAGTACATATGTAGTAGTGGCAGTGACAGTGTCAAGGGCAGCAGTATAGGAAGCAGCAGTGCAAGGAATGTGAGGCAGCAGACCAAGCATCAGCACAGGTACCAATGCAGAAAATCAGTGTGATGTTTCTATAGTAAAGCATTGCTAGAGAACATTCCTCGCTAAGAGGGAGTGTTGATTTTTGGTATCATCGAATGTGCTCTAGCCTTGAAATTTGGAGAGGCTAAGGCACATGAGATCTCCAAGACCCAGAAATCGTTTTGAGAAATTCCACCCGGGTGAGAAGTTATTAAAATAATTCATATTTTAATGGGTTCCTAAGTCTAAACTTAGGAAAATAAAAATATTAATAGGTATTAATAAAGATAAGGGTGAGAAGCTTCTAAGAGACGAGGATCAAGTCTGTTTTAATCTTAGCCGTTGATTAGAGACTTAATCTCGGTCATTGATTCATCGACAAGAAAAGTATAAAAGAAGACTTCAAGATCATTTGGAGACACACCGGCAGATACTCAGTGTCTCTAGGAAAATCGATTCTCAAGTAAAGGAGATCGATTTCAGAGGGAGAGTTGCAAGGTGGAGGAAGAGGAGGGCATCAGCAGCAGGCAGTGACTGAGAAGGAGGTGACGCAAGGACAGTGAGAGACAGCGAGAGAGAGGCGCAATCCAGAGGAGAGAGATAGCCCTCACGCAGGGTGATGCAGAGGTATGTAGAGCCACGTAGAGTGACGCAGAGGTGACGTAAGAGTGAGAGCAAGGCCTCCAAAGTGTCAAAAAGTCTCAAAAGGAAAGTCTCAGGTGTTTTCTTTCAGTTTCTCTGTAAAATCATTCCTTGTAAAAGTAATGGCAACTGAAGATTAATAAAGCCCTCATCTGTTGCATCGGTTTTCCCGCATTGGGTTTTTCCGGGGACAATTGTCCAAAAACAATTATGTTGATGTGATTGGTTCTTATGCATGTATTTTTTCTCTGGATAATAATGTGATAACTGCAGTAGAATTTATTTTAATATTTGCTAAAGGGATTTCGTAAATAACTTATTGTGAATATCAAGTAGGTGAAATAAATCAGTTGCCGCAGTAGAATTTTAGTTTAGAAATTTTCCCATACTTGTCGACATGCTACTATGTTAAGGGCTCCCGTAGCCGTCTGTGATCCAAGAGTTTGGGCACCTCAAGGATGCTTCCCCCTTTCTGTAGTCCTCTCGACTACAGCTCCAAGCCTCCCCACCTCTTCTCTACAGGCGCATGAGCACTCATGGCACAAGCGTCATCAGTCTCGACATCCTTCTCCGCCTTTCCTGAGCAACCTGAGTCTCAAGCTTCTCCCTTGACTTTCTTCCTGGGGCACTGAGAGGCATAATGTCCCAGCTCCCCACAGTTGAAGCACTTGACCTTGGAGATGTCTTTCTTCTTCAACTTTTGTAGCCCCTATTGTCTCGTTGATGCAAGAGTTGCATCCTCCTCCTCCTCCTTGATCCGAACTCTCTTACCGCTACTCCCTGCCTTGGTCAATCTCCTGAGCTCTTCCTGTCGAAGAGCTGCCCACATCTCCTCCCAACTGGGGAGAGTCGCTCTACCCAAAATGTTTTCGACAAATGCCTCCCACACCTCGAAGACTGCATTCAGGGCAGTCCTAACAATGAACTCTGCATCCAGTGTAGACCCCACGGAAGTAAGTTGGTCGTGAATCCCTTGCAACCTGAGAAGGAAGGGATCTATATCCTCCCCTTTCTGCACCTAGTATGACCTCAACTGATTCTCCAATAACATCTTTTGTTGCATGGAAGAGCCCTAATATAAGGTGGTCAGAGTCTGCCACATCTCCCTTGTTGACTTCTCAGCAATATGTGGTATTACATGATCCTTGACCCCGTCTAGGATCATGCATTTCACCTGAGCCTAAGCCTCCTCATACTTCTCATTTGCATCAGGGTCAACTGGGACAACTATTATTTTCAACAGATAGTCCTTGATGCGATGTTTATCTAGGATTGCCAAGATCCTGGCCTTCCAGATGACAAAATTGGAAGCCCCATCCAATCTGTCATGATCCCTCAATCCATTCACTGCCATCTTTGCTCCTCTTCTCTAGGCCCCCTCTAAGTCCTGATTTCCCTCTGAGAAATCCTTCGGCGAACTATCGAAGCACACCTCTCCAATCCTCCTTTAACGTTGCAACCCGGATCTAGATTTCTTGGCTAGAAATCTGTCGAGGTAGTGCTTCCCTCTACCTTGTTTCAGTCTCCTTAGACCTTGTTCTGCACCAACGGAAACAGCGTCCCACCAACTCCTCAAATAAAAATCTACACAGCTCCCTTAGCATCGGAAACTCGTAGAATCTGAGCCCTTCAGGCTCTGCGAAATGTCTGTGTGGGTTGAATCTGCTCCTCCCGACGAACTGCGACAATCCTTCCTAGCTCAAAAAGATGACATGGCTCTGCGTGAGCCTAATCTGCCCTCCTCTGCCTCTGCACTGGCCCTGATGGCTGATGCAGCTACTGCGTGGGCTCCTCCCAGCTATTGCGTCTTCCTCTCCCAACTCAAAATGGTAACGCAAGCACTGCGTGAGCCTCTGCATCATACTCTGTGCACTGCGTCACTCCTCTCCTCTTTCAGCTCCGAAACAATGCTGTCTCTCAGGAGAGTTGCTTCTTTGCTGCAAATTCTCAGATTTTCTCGGCTAGTGTCCCCAGTCGCCTCTAATCTGCAATCCCTCTGATACCATGTGAAAATTCTTGAATCTAACACATCAGAAACCCCTACTGCAATTACTGGTTTACAATCTCCTACTTGTTCTTTACATTAACAAGTTATTTAATTGCATAAACATCAAAGTAAACACTATTGCAGCGTTCACTAATATAAAGATCATGCACTGAAATAAACTGAGACAATAACACAAGGGACACCGTTATTTTTGGACAATCATCCTCGGAAAAACTCAATTTGGGAAAACCGATGTAGCATATAGAGGGTTGGTATTATTAAGCAGATTCGTGAATACAACTAGGGTGCCAGAAATGTCTCACCCAACAAAGAATATCCTTGGCAGTTGTATCTCTATACGGAGACAGATATTCTGGCAAATCAACAACCGAGTGATCAAACCCCACAACGACTCTGAATGTTCCTTATGTTGGACAACGAAAGATGCTCCAAGCACTGCTCTATAGCTGCATCACTCTTCCAGGACCTGCGTCACCCTCTCCCGGCTCAAAATTTGCTAATCTGCTCCCAGTTTGCCCCACAAAATCTCCCCAGCGTCGCCTCTACGGCCTCTGCGTTAGCCTTCTACATCCTCTACATCATCTCTTCAGGCTCTGCATCAGCCCTTATAGGGCCTGCGCGTTGTCTCTCTCGGCACTGCGTTGCCTCTCTGCTATGTATTCTTCAGCCTCGAAAGAAAACCCTTCACTGCACTGCCCCTCGTTGCAACTCTGATCATTAACTCGATTTCAGCAACAAACCTCACCCCAGAAAATCAAATTCTTTGATCACTTGGTGTGTCTCCAACTAACCCTCCTGCCTCCTCTTATACTTTTCCTGTTGACGAATCAACGGCCGAGATTAAGTCCCTAATCAACGGCTTAGATTAAAACTAGCTTGATCCTCGTCAGTTATAACTTTCTCACCCATATTTTATTAATACACATTAATGTTTTTATTTTCCTAAGTTTAGGCTTAGAAACTCATTAAAAATATTAATTATTTTAATAACTCCTCATCCGAGTGGAATTTCTCCAAACGATTTCTGGGTCTTGGAGATCTCATGTGCCTTAGACTCTACACCAATTTTCAAGGCTAGAGCACATCCGATGCTACCCATAAATCAACATCTGGGTTGTCATGGCAAACTCCTCCTTGATCTTCGCGGGTGCAGCCTTCGAATTGTGATTGAATTCACCACACCTAAAGCATTTCATCTTCAAGACGTGCTTCTGCTGCCCCATGGATGCAAGGGTTGCATTCTCTTCCTCCTCCTTGGGCTTCAACCCTTGTTGTTGCTTCCGTCAAGTATACACTTGACCAAGTCTCTCCTCAACTCCTCTTGATTAAGAGTTGCCCACATTCCTTCCAAGTCCGGCAAATTCCCCTACCCAGGATGGCTTTGGACAAATACTTGTCACTCCTCTAAAACTGAGTTGAGGGCCAGTCTTACCATCTCGGAAGACTGGGGTGTAGACCCCACAACTGTTAGCTCATCTCAAGTCTCCTGAAGCTTTGCAAGGAACAGATCAATGTGTTCCCCTTTTTGCATCTGCGTGGACCTCATCTTCCGCTGCTCAGAGGTTCCCTGATACAGCGTCGACAATGCATCCCACATCTCTTTGGCAGTCCCTCTGGCAGCGATATGACAAACCACATGATCCTTCACTCTGTCGAGGATCATTCTCATTGTCTTTGCCATTTCTCCCTTGTACTTCTTGAGCAGATTTGGATCCGAGGGCACAGCGACCACACTGTTGACGTAGGTCTTGAGAAAATTTTGATCCAGAAGGCATGACATCCTTGCCTTCCAGATCACATAGTTGGATGCACCATCCAACCAATCATGATCTCTCAACCCACTGGCTGCCATTTCTGCCAATCGAAAAAGTCGGATGACCTCCTTTCTCCTATTGCAGTGCAGCAAATGAGAATTTGAATTTCCTGGCTAGGAATTCTAAGGTAGAAATTCCCTCAAGTGTCTCTTCTTCCTTCTAACGTCTTCTGCCTAGCAACTACCTGCAGAAAACCACATCCCACCAGAAACCCCTCATCACTGAAGCGACTACTACGTTGCTCCCTCTATCATTGACAAATTTCGATCTAGAAATCCTACCTCTCTGTCGACTCACTCAGAGAGAGATTTACCATGAAAATCTAGCCCTCCTGTCTTGAACTGCGCAATCCCTCTTGGGATTCGATTCATTGCCTCTGCGGGAATTTTGAGCTCCCTTCCTCCTTCAGTGTTGGGCTCCTCCGGCATTGCTCTCTTGTTTCACCTACAGCTCTGATACCATGTGAAAATTTGGATGCCCAAATTTCTACTGCAACAACTAATTATGTTTCTTCTATTTGTTAATTACTGAACAAAATTATTTATTGTTTCCTATAGTAAAAACACCAAAACGAATACACTGGAACCTTCACCATTTAAATAAAATGCGGAAATAAGAAATTAAATAAGAAAGAAATACACAACACATCTACACAGTTATTTTTGGACAAATGTCCCTGGAAAAGCCCAATGTGGGAAAACTGGCGCAGCAGCTAAGGGTTTTATTATTATGCAGTAGTAATTTCTGAATACAATCTCTAGATGCCCTCTTAGTTATCCAGTACAGAGAATATGTTAAAACTGGCAACTAGGGCCAAACTCCATGTGGGTCTACTTATTCATGGCAGCTGATATTTTTCTTGGATTCCTCTCGTTGACAGGGGAAGGATTGATCCAAAGATCATACGATTCTGACATGTATTCATGGAGATATGAATTTATTTGTGTTATGGGACAATTCGTCAAAATCGGCCAAAAACCAAATTGCCCCCAATTGTGCTCAACGTTTTAGTATAAAAAGAGGTGGCTTTCTAGTCATTTGTACACACAGTTCTTGTGATCTCTTCCTCTCCACTTGTCTTTGGGTTTTGGTGGGGAGGAGAGATCCTAAGAATATACAATGCCCTAAGAGGAGCTACCCTAGATGTTGCGATGGGAAAGAAGGATCTACGCTGCCCTAAAGAAGATGCCCTAGCCCCTAACGCTGGCATGAAGATGAAGGCTTAACACAGCCATGAAGATGGGCTTCTAATGCTGCCCTAATGAAGCTCTAACGTTGCCCTAATGAAGCCCTAGTGTTGCCTTAATGAAGAAGCCTTAACGCTGCCCTAGCAGAAAGACCTAGCCACAGTCAAGTAGAAGGTTTCCATGCCCAGCAAGCCGCAGTCCTAATGGGAGGACTATAGTCTTACCCTAGCTACAGAAAATGACAAGATTTGGCCATCTCTAGGAGTCTAAGATATGCTACCTAAAGGTTCCTAATCTGCTGTCTTAAAGTCTACCCCAGCCGCAGTAAGGAAGTGTCTTATCTGGCCGCTACCCCAGCCCTAGACACAATTCCCTAATCCACAATTAAGAGGGACACCTTCACACTGGTATAAAGAAGTTCTAACACAGCATTCTAATCTGTTGTTTATGTGCCCTAATTTGCAGTTATGATGAAGCCTTATTTGCAGAATAGAAGGGTTGATAAGAAGTAATCTATTCATTATAAAAGGGACCCTAAATACGCAGTTTGGAAGGGCTTATATTTGTTGTCCTAGCTGCAGCAAAGTAGTCTAAGTTAAGGGTTTGTTCCTTCTTAAGAGGCCGAGTCAAAAGAAGCATTCCATCAACCTGTTGGGGTATCATTGTGCTTCATGAAGACTGTGTTAGGCCGCAGGCCATAACACCACAGTCATATATCTCTTATGGTCATTTGAGGGCTCAGATGATCATGATCTAAGGCGTTGTCAATAGATGGGCAGTAATGATAGATGCAGCATGCTGAATATAGTACAGGTCTGCTGGGTACAACATAGTTGAAATGACAGCAGCATTATATTGCAGCAGCATGAAGACGATGTACTACAATATGCATTGAGAGCATGTATGGTACAGCATGGTGATGATGGGCATGTAGGCATAGCAGTTGCACGATGCCTTGCAGCAACTTGTTGATGATGAGTACAACATGATGATGTGGTACTACTCTGATGGGAGAAGCATAGTGATGAGAGCAGCTCAGTGATTGAGTGCAGCACAGTGTTAGGTGCAGCATGATGATGAGGTGCAGCAAAGTGATGGGTGCAGCATGGTGATGGAGTCACCTTGGAGGATCAACTGAGGCAGTATGCCTTCACCTGAGATCAAATCAGCTACCTCATGTGTCATCTTCTTAGAGATCTCTGCTCTTATTTTGATAAGTCAAAATGTTGACTTTTGATGTATATGTACTATCTATCTCTCTGCTGAACTATTGAAGAACATAAGAAGAATTGATCAAGGGTTTCCTCACATTGGGGTTTGTCCCTGGCTAGCGCCACATCTTGTGTCCTCTTGTCTTGGCTTGTCTTCTGCAATTTATGTTTATGTTCTATCTGTATTTTACTATCATGCTAAATGTGATTGCTAATCTGGAATTGGTATTGAGCTAATATGGAAAATTGAAGTAAATTTGCTCTTAGTGTAGAACATACCTAAAATTAACATGGTATCGGCGCTGAGGTGAAGACAAAGCCCAAGCAAGAGTGAAAGAGCAATCACCGAAGACCGTTGGAAAGGACAAATAGGCTTAGTAGGTCCGTATTCACCAAGGGTGAAGTCGATTCAAAGAAGATTATCAGAGTGACGCAGCAGAAGCATCTGATAGCCTACCTAAAGATCACTTCAATGGGAAGTCCGAATCTAAGGGTGGACGAAAAGGCAAATGCCTTGCTTGCAATGAGCTTGGCCATTATGCAAAGCAATGTTCGAATGGTAGAGACACATCACTTGATGATGATAACAATCATTCCAGGGACATCTTCAATGATCGGAGGAATGACAGGTAATGCAGGCCATCAAGGAAATCACTAAATCTTCAAAGAAAGCAAGGAACTCCAAGTATGAAGAATCAAATGTCATTTCTGATAACCTAAAGGAGTATTATCTTATATTGGCCCTCTCCACTACTCCTCCAGACTCTTCGGGAATCTGACTTATTGATAGTAGTGCTTCAAGGCACTCCATCGGATACAAGGAAACTCTCTCTAATTTGATAGAGAAGGAGACAATCATGGAGATTATTCTTGGAGTCGATGCCACCTATCCCAGAAAGGGTGTAAGGAATGCTACCCTTCAATTGAATGAGAGTAGCACAATTCATTTACAAGAAGTTCTTTATGTACCTGATCTCAAGAAGAACCTGGTGTACATTTTGGCAATGGAAGTCAAAGATTTCAAGATGGCATTCATCGATGGAATGGTACGTGTTTGAAAAAGGAACTTTAAAAGATGCTTTTGAATTCAGGGTTGGCAATTTGTATCAAGTTGCAGGAAGTCCATTAGGGACCATGTAAGTTGACACATCTCTTCTATAGCACCGGAGGTCTGCTCATTATGGGGCCCTACCCGATGTGAGTCAGATGGTGAAAGGGATGACTGAATTAAAAAAGAGCATGAAGGTACATGTCCGAGATGTACCGAAGGAAAGCTTACAAGGGGACCATTCCCCTCATGTAGCAAGACCTCAGATGTCTAACAAACTAAGGGGTTTGAGATTCATGATTGGGAATCTCAAGTATGCAAGTGGAAGAAAGCTCTCTATGTCTTAGAGCAAGCACCCCGAGCTTGGTATGAGAAGATTGACAGCTATCTGATGAAGCTGAGATTCACTAGGAGTGAAGCCGATCCAAACCATTGCTTTAAGGTTGTGGATGATAGACCTCTCATACTGGTACCTTATGTGGAGGATCTCTTTCTGGCAGGTACAGACCCTCTCATTTACAAAAGTAAGAGGGAGTTGAATTCCATATTTGGAATGGTGAACTACAAGCCCGTGACTACCTTGATGAAGCCTAACTTTAAGAAGTTATGTGGTAGTGATGTCCGACCTGATTTGGGAAATGCCTTTGAGTTTCTAGCATTGATGTTCTTGGTATATGCTTTGCAATTAGCATGCTTAGCTCATATATGGTTGAGCCTCATTGAATTGGTGCCAAGAATCTTTTGAGATATCTTTGGAGCACAACCTCTCATGGATTGAGATACACTGTCGGAAATGTGAAGCTGCATGATTATTCTGACGTTGATTAGGCAGGCAATGTGGAGGATCGCAAGATCACTTCTAGGTGTTAGTTCTCTTTGGGTTCTCTTCGATATCCTGGATGAGCAGGAAGCAAAAGACGGTTGCTTTGAGCAACAATGAGGCCGAAGACATAGTTATGAGTATGACCTTGTGTGAAGTTGCCTGGTTGAGTAAGCTCTTCAGTGAGTTGTTTGGACACGTGTTGGATACCACCATGATCTTCTGTGACAACCAGAGGGGGATTCGATTGTTGAGGAATACCGTGTTCTATGATCACTCCAAGCATATAGACATCAAGTACCACTTTATCTGGGATATGGTACATCGAGGAGCAAGAAGGCTCGATCGCATTGGGACTAATGTGCAGGTCGCTGACATTCTGTCCAAGCCCCCGTGAAAGGTCAAATCCCTGACTTTCCGAAAACGACAAGGAGTCGTTGAGAGACCCTCTTATGAGGGACTGTATGATGCATACATTGAGCTATGGGAGCTCCAGGGGGCTTGGGGTACTTCTTGGACTGACGAGGGACCATAGGGTAACTAGCCCTCACATAGTGATGTGCTATGTACAGGGTGAATGGTTCAGCATTCCCCTGTGATACCTTGTGGCGACATGTAGGCAAGATGAGTGGTTCATCCTTCTCCTACCGAGATATCCTACCCATGCAGTCTAGGACTCATGGGAAGTACCTCTCATTTGGCCAATGAGTAGGGAAATGAGGATAGGAACCATAGTAGTACCGATGGACGCATCGTGTATCTACCATACTCCTTATGCTAGGATGATATTGATCTAGGATCATTTGGAACTGACGTAGGGTCAGTAAAAGTGATATAACACACACTCTTTATTTGGAACTAATTTTGGATCAATAAGAGTGGTATGAGACACTCTTTATTTGGAACTGATTTCAGATCAGTAAGAGTGGTATGAGACACTCTCTTTTATATGGGACTGACTTTAGGTCAGTATAGGATGGTACGATACATCCTCGATCACTTCTTCTTCTTCATAGTTCAACAGAGCAGTGCAGGGCACTAATGGCAGAGATAGTATAGTCTGGCAGATGGATTAACAAATGGAGTTCTCCCTAATTGAGAGGGAGTGTTAAAATTGGCAACTAGAGCCAAACTCCATGAGGGTCTACTTATTCATGGAAGCTAATATTTTTCTTGGATTCCTCTCATCGAGAGGTGTAGGATTGATCTAAAGATCATCTGATTCCGACATGTATTCATGGAGATATGAATTTATTTTTGTTATGAGACAATTCCTCAAGGTCGGCCAGCAACCAAATTGCCCCCACTTGTGCTCAACATTTTAGTATAAAAAGAAGTGGCTTGCTATTCATTTGTACACACACTCTTCTTGTGATCTCTTCCTCTCCACTTGTCTTTAGGTTTTGGTGGGAGGAGAGATCCCAAGAATATATGCTGCCCTAGATGCTGCCATAGGAAAGAAGGATCTATGTTGCCCTAAATAAGATGCCCTAGCCCCTAACGTTGGCATGAAGATGAAGGCTTAACTCAGTCATGAAGATGTGCTTCTAATGCTGCCCTAATGAAGCTCTAACGCTGCCCTAATGAAGCTCTAACGCTACCCTAATGAAGCCCTAGTGTTGCCCTAATGAAGAAGCCTTAACGTTGCCCTAGCAGAAAGACCTAGCCGCAGTCAAGTAGAAGGTTTCTATGCCCAGCAAGCCACAGTCCTAATAGGAGGACTATAGTCTTACCCTAGCCACAGAAAATGACAAGATTTGGCCATCTCTAACAGTTTAAGATACTTTGCCTAAAGGTTCCTAATATGTTGTCTCAAAGTCTACCCCAGCCGCAGTAAGGAAGTGTCTTATGTGGCCGCTATCCCAACCCTAAACAATGTTCCCTAATCCGCAATTAAGAGGGACACCTTCATGCTGGTATAAAGGAGTTCTAACACAGCATTCTAATCTATTGTTTGATGTGCCCTAATTTGCAGTGATGATGAAGCTTTATTTCCAGTATAGAAGGGCTGATAAGTAGTAATCCATTCACTATAAAAGCGACCCTAAATACGCAATTTGGAAGGGCTTATATTTGTTGTCCCTAGGCGCAGCAAAGTAGTCTAAGTTAAGGGTTTGTTCCTTCTTAGGAGGAAGAGTTAAAAGAAGCATTGGATCAACTTGCTCGGGTATCATTGTGCTTTAGGAAAATTGTGTGTTAGGCCGCTGGCCATAACACCATCGTCATATATCTCTTATGGGCATTTGAGGGCTCAGATGATCATGATCTAAGGAGTTGTCAATAGATGGACAATAATGATAAATGCGGCATGCTGAATATAGCACAGGTATGTTGGGTACAACATAGTGTAAATGACAGTAGCATTATATTGCAGCAGCATGATGATGATGTCCTACAATATGCATTGGGAGCATGTATGGTACAGTATGGTGATGATGGGCATGTAGGTATAGCAGTTGCACGATGCCTTGCAGCAGCTTGATGATGATGAGTACAACATGATGATGTGGTACTGCTCCGTGATGGGAGAAGCATAATGATGAGAGCAACTCAATGATTGGGTGCAACACAGTGTTAGGTGCAACATGATGATGAGGTGCAACACAGTGATGGGTGCAGCATGGTGATGGTGTCACCTTGGAGGATCAACTGAAGCAGTATGCCTTCACCTGAGATCAGATCAGCTACCTCATGTGCCATCTTCTTAGAGAAGATCTCTGCTCTTATTTTGATAAGTCAAAATGTTGATTTCTGATGTATATGTACTATCTCTCTCTCTACTGAACTATTGAAAAACATAAGAAGAATTGATCAAGGGTTTCCCCACATCGGGATTTGTCCTTAGCTAGCACCACATCTTGTGTCCTCTTGTCTTTGATTGTCTTCTACGATTTATGTTTATGTTCTATCTGCATTTTACTATCATGCTAAATGTGATTGCTAATCTGGAATTGATATCGAGCTAATAAGGAAAATTGAAGTAAATTTAATCTCAACATAGAACATACCTAAAATTAACAGAATATCACTGACAGAGAGATAAGTGAGATTACCTCACACTATCACTGGAGATCTGACTGATCCAGCCACTGAATAAATGGTCCCTGGCTGCCACTGTGCAGTCACTGCGTCAACCCAACGTCAAAGCCTCTAGGGACTGCGTCACCCGTTCTGCTGATCGATTTGCTACCCAGGAACTTCGATTTTCACTTCCCAATCTCACACCTTGGCTTCTAGCCTCTGAAAGCGATTCCTCCAGCCAATTTTCGAACCAACTCAAGGCTCTGCGTTGCCTCTACGTGGCCCTGCATCAGCCTCTTATGGCCCTGCGTCAGCCTCTTCTGGCTCTGCGTGGCCCTGTGTCAGCCTCTTCTGGCTCTGCGCTGCCTCTCCCAGAGCTCTCTCTGCATCCTCTGCTGTCAGCTGAGTATTCCCGGATCAGGAGAAATCTCCAACCAGAACTATCCTTGCCCTTCACTGCAAACACTCACTTTGAATTTCACCGACAGTTGCTCTACTTAAAAAATTTGATCTTCTGAACTCTACTCGATGTGTTCTCCAAGTGCCCCTCAAGCCTCTTCTTATATCTTTCGGTTGGACAACCAACAACCCAAATTAACTTATAATCAATGGCTTATATCACTGTGGCTTGATCCTCGTCTTCTTCTAGAAGTTTCACCCACAATTAGATTAATACCCTTTAATTATTTTAATTTCCTAAGTTTAGACTTAGGCACTCATTAAAAATAATAATTATTTTAATAAAATTGTCTCATGGTGGAATTTCCCAAAACGATCTCTGGGTATTGGAGAATGCATGTGTAAACCTCCCTGTAAATTTTGAGACTTGGAGCGCATTTGATGCTACCAAAAACCAACAAATTCATGTCAAATGATGAATGCCAAATTGTAACCAATGGCTTAGCAATGCATTAGGAAGGTTGCCACTTCATTTTTGTTACTCTTATGAGAATTTTGCCACTGATTTATATCAAACCTCAATATGTAGTTACAACAGAAATAACAGTCATGAAATTAGCCAAATAATGAGTGCCTAAAGAATGCAAAGTCACTTATTAGTATGATAGACACTTTAATGGTTGATTTTATGCCAATTAGGTGAGACTTTTACCATTGATAACAAGTATTCTGAGAGTTGTAGCGATCAGTGAGGAAAAAGAGGGTTTAGAGATCAAACCAATTAGGCTCTAGGCCTAGAGGAGGACAAGTCCACTAACCCAAAATTTCTCCAGTGATGAAAACCCCTGCAAACACAAAAATAGCTCCAATATCTCTACAAAACACACCAAATGTTAGCTCAGAAAACAAATCTGAAATTCATGTTAATAATTACAAAACAAAATACATAATCTCAAATCTCAAATTCAAGTTGAAGTTTTAGTTCAAGGATGTTGAGTCAAGAGCAGTGTTGAGTAAGTGATTTGTTCTCCTAGTGTGACACATGATAGTTACTTGAAGGGTATCCATATATATGACGGTCCAAATGCCCTAGCGCTAAAACACTAACTCTTGCTAGTTTGACCTTTCAATGACCTAATTTGTATTGCCATAAATGTCAAAAACTTGGGTTGAATTACTAGATCCAGTTGTCTTGCTTGTTATTTTTGGTCAAATCCAAAAGCAGATTCAGTTTTACTATTCTAGGTTGACATTCTTGCATGTAAACTAACTCACCTTTGTTAAAAATGGCAACTAGGGCCAAACTCCATGTGGGACATCTTACTTATGGCAGTTGATATTTTTCTTGGATTCCTCTCGTCAAGAGGTGTAGGATTGATCTAAAGATCATCCGATTTCGACATGTATTCATGGAGATATAAATTTATTTGTGTTATGGGACAATTCATCAAGGTCGGCCAGCAACCAAATTGCCCCCACGTGCTCAACGTTTTAGTATAAAAAGAGGTGGCTTGTTAGTCATTTGCACACGCTCATCTTGTGACCTCTTCATCTCCCCTTGTCCTTGGGTTTTGGTGGGAGGAGATCCTAAGAGATACACTGCCCTAAGAAGAGTTGTCCTAGATGTTGCCATGGGGAAGAAGGATCTACACAGCGCCTAGAAGATGATGCCCTAGCTCTACGTACCCTAGATCTAGGACACAGTCATGTGGAGAAGACATGCCCTAGATCTAGGACGTTGTCATGATGAAGCTACCTAAGACGCAGTCATGTTGAAGTTGCCCTCTACGCTGTCATGGATCTAGGACTTGGTCATGTTGAAGCTGCCCTAAACACAATCAAGGTGGAGACCCAAACGCAACCCTAAACACAGCCAAGGTGGAGACCTAAACACAGTCAAGGTGGAGACCTAAACGTAGTCACGGTGAAGACTTTATCGATGTATGTGTTGCCTTATCTAGGCCCTAAAAGAGATCGCTCATACATAGTTTGAGGAGGGTTTTCATGTGCCCTATCTACTGTCTCAAATTCTGCCCTAGCCGCAGTAAGGAAGTGTCTTATCTGGCCATTGTCCCAGCCTTAGACACAGTTCCCTAATCAACATTTAAGAGGGACACCTTCACGAAGGTAAAGGAGTTCTAACACAACATTTTGATGTGCCTTGACTTGCAGTTATGATGCAGTGTAGAAGGGATGATAAGCAGTTTGGAAGGACTTATATTTGTTGTCCCTAGTCGCAGCAAAGTAGCCTAAGTTAAGGGTTTGTTCCTTCTTAGAAGGCCGAGCATTGGATCAACCTACTGTGATATCATTGTGCTTCAAGAAAACTGTGTTAGGTTGCAAGCCATAACACCACAGTTATATATCTCTTCTGGCCATTTGAGGGCTCAGATGATCATGATCTAAAGAGTTGTAGACGGACAGTAATGATAGATGCAACATGCTAAATATAGCACAGGTATGTTAGGTACAACATAGTGTAAATGGCAGCAACATTATATTGCAGCAGCATGAGTACAGCTAGTATGATGATAAACATTACAGCATGATGGATGCAACATGATGGGCATAGTAATGAAGTGTAGCATAAGCATGATGGGCATAGTGAGGTACAACATGATGATGCAGCATGATGATTGAGTGCAGCACAGTGAGGTGCAGCATGGTGATGGGGTCACCTTGGATCAGTGAAAGCAATATGCCTTCACCTGAGCTCAAATCAGGTACCTCATATGCCATCATCTTAGAGAAGATCTTGCTCTTATTTAGATAAGTCAAAAGGTTGACTTCTGATGTATATGTACTATCTCTCTCTCTGTTGAGCTATTAAAGAACCTATAAGAAGAATTAATCAAGGGTTTTCCCACATTGGGGTTTGTCCCTAGCTAACGTTGTTATGAAACCAGCTCACAAAAAGATAGAAAAGATAGATAAACGCCTTAGAAATAAGCCTCTTCGAGGGGGCAACCTCCTTTACATTACACAAATGAACAATTTTTGGATGATATAAATGACAAAACCTCCTTTCTATATATAGGAGTCTAAGCGGTCACAATATAACCAAAGCTGACCTAACAATAATAATATAAGGACACAAAAATAATAATAGTGGGCTTCTATGGGGCACAATAATAACAATATGAGGACAATAGGGGCACAACAATAACAATAAGGGATACAATGACAAT
>APFE030929035.1:536481-562575 GCA_000404065.3 Pinus taeda | reverse complement strand
ACCAAACATTCCGCCACAAACTTTTGAATATCCGATTTAAGGCCATCCCAAAAAAAATCATTCTTAACCCTGTGGTAAGTTTTTAGAAATCCTGAATGCCCTCCTAAGGGAGAGGTGTACAATTCCCTAAGAATCTTTTGTTTGAGTTGAGAATTCTTACATAGGTATAACCGATCTTTGTACCACAACAAATCGTTTTTCCAACTAAATCTATCAAATGTACTGGGATCTTGTTGTAGCTTTTGAATGAGTGCCCACACTTCTTCATCATTCTTCCATTCATCCCTTGCTTCGTTTATCCAATTTGGTTGGATAATAGAAACGGCGCAAAGAAATGCTTCCACATCCTCATCCTTTCTTGAGAGTGCATCTGCCACAACATTCTGCTTCCATTTTTTTATGATGATTTCAAAGTCATAACCCAACATCTTTGTGACCTATTTTTGCTGCTCTTCTGAAGATAATCTTTGTTCTAAAAAGTATTTAAGATTATAATGATCTGTTTTTACCTTGAAGTGTCTTCCCATTAGGTAGGGTCGCATGTAGTATTTCTCATAAATAGCTTTGTGTAAATAACACCAATTCCATTTCCTGAGGCATCACTTTCCACAATAAAGGATATTAAAAGCTCTGATACCAAATGTTATGAAACCAACTCACAAAAAGATAGAAAAGATAGATAAATGCCTTAAAATAAGCCTCTTCGAAGACGCAACCTCCTTTACATTACACAAACGAACAATTCTTGGATGATACAAATGACAAAACCTCCTTTCTATATATAGGAGTCTAAGGGGTCACAATATAACCAAAGCCGACCTAACAATAATAATATAGGGACACAAAAATAACAATAGTGGGCTTCTATGGGGCACAATAATAACAATATGGGGACAATAGCGGCACAACAATAACAATAAGGGATACAATGACAATAGTAATAGGGGAGTCACTAGTATTATAGGGACCTAATAGAAGCCACATCTTGCATCCTCTTGTCTTGGCTTGTCCTCTGCGATTTATGTTTATGTAATATCTACATTTTACTATCATGCTAAATGTGATTGCTAATCTGTAATTGATATTGAGCTAATATGGAAAACTGAAGTAAATTTGCTATCAGCATAGAACATACCTAAAATTAACATGGTATCAGAGCTGAGGCGAAGACATAGCCAAAGCAAGAGTGAAAGAGCAATCACCGAAGAGAGTTGGAAAGGACAAAAGGCTCAATGGATTCCTCGTCCCACTTCAAATTCACCAAGGGTGAAGTCGAAGCAGAGAATATTATCCGAGTGGCGCAAAGGAAGCATCTAATGGCCTACCTAAAGATCACTTCAATGGGAAGTCCGAATCTAAGGGTGGAAGGAAAGGCAGATGCCTTGCTTGCAATGAGATCGTCCATTATGCAAAGGAGTGTCCGAATAGAAGGGACACATCGCTTGATGATGATAACAATCATTCCAGGCGCATCTTTAATGATTGAAGGAATGTCAAGTACCACGGCAAAGGAAAAAGGAATGCAAGTCATCAAGAAAATGGACGACTCTTCAAAGAAAGCAAGGAACTCCAGGTATGAAGAATCAAATGTTGTTTCTGATAAGGTAAAGAAGTGTTATCAAGTATTATCTTACATTGGCCCTCTCCACTACTCCTCCAGACTCTTTGGGAATCTAGCTTATTGATTGTAGTGCTTCAAGGCACTTCATCGGATAGAAGGAAGCTCTCTCTAATTTGATAGAGAAAGAGACCCTCAACTGAATGAGGGCAACACGATTCATTTACAATAAGTTCTTTATGTACCTAAATCTCAAGAAGAACCTAGTGTCCATTTCAACAATGGAAGTCAAAGGTTTCAAGGTGGCATTCATCGATGGAAAGGTACGTGTTTGAAAATGAAATTTTCAAAGATGCTTTTGAGTTCAAGGTTGGCAATTTGTATCAAGTTGCAGGAAGTCCATTGGGGACCATGTCAGTTGAAACATCTCTTCTATAGCACCAAAGGTCTACTTATTATGGGGCCCTACCCGATGTGAGTCAGATGGTGACAGGGATGCCTGAATTCAAGAAAAGCATGAAGGTACATGTCTGAGATGTACCAAAAGAAAAATCTTACAAGGGGACCATTCCCTTCATGTAGCAAGTCCACAGGTTTGGAACAACCTGAGGGGTTTGAGATTCATGATCAAGAATCTCATGTATGCAGGTTGAAGAAAGCTCTCTACGATTTAGAGCTAACACCTCGAGCTTCGTATGAGAGGATTGACAGTTATCTGATGAAATTGAGATTCACTAGGAGTGAAGTCGATCCAAACCATTGCTTTAAGGTTGTGGATGATAGACCTCTCATACTGGTACCTTATGAGGATGACCTCTTTCTAATAGATGCAGACCCTCTCATTTGCAAAAGTAAGAGGGAGTTGGACTCCGGATTTGGAATGGTGAACTGCAAGCCCATGACTACCTCGATCAAGCCTAACTTTAAGAAGTTACACGATAGTGATGTTGAACCTGATTTGGGAAATGCCTCTGAGTTTCATAAACTCATACTAGCATTGATGTTCTTGGTGAACTCCCGACCGGATATATGTTTTGCAATGAGCATGCTGAGCTCATATATGGTTGAGCCTCACTGGATTGGCGCCAAGAATCATTTGAGATATCTTCCGGGCACAATCTCTCATGGATTGAGATACATTGTTGGAAATGTGAAGCTACATGATTATTCTGATGCTGATTAGGCAGGCAGTGTGGAGGATCGCAAGAGCACTTTTGGGTGTTGGTTCTCTTTGGGTTCTGCTTCGATATCCTGGATGGGCAAGAAGCAAAAGTCGATTGCTTTGAGCACCAATGAGGCCGAATACATAGCAATGAGTATGGCCTCCTGTGAAGTTGTCTGGTTGTGGAAGCTCTTCAATGAGCTGTTTGGACATGTGCTAGATACCATCGTAATCTTCTGTGACAGCCAGAGGGGGATTTGATTGTTGAGGAATCCCCTCTTCTATGATCTCTCCAAGCATATAGACATTAAGTACCACTTTATTTGGGATATGGTACATCGAGGAGCAAGAAGGCTCCATCGCATTGGGGCTGATGTGCAGGTCGTCGACATTCTATCGAAGCCCTTGGGAAAGGTCAAATTTGTGGCTTTCCGAGAACGACTAGGAGTCGTGGAGAGACTCTCTCCTAAGGCTCCTGTATGATATGGACATTGAGCTCTGGGAGCTTTGGGGCTTGTGGGTACATCTTAGAGCGATGAGCAACCATAGGGTGAGTGGTTCAGCCTTCCCCTAGTGGTTTGCTATGTAAGAAGGATGAGTGGTTCATCCTTCTCATACTGAGACATAGTCATAGGGTGAGTGGTTCAGCCTTCCCCTAGTGATTTGTTGTGTACAGGGTGAGTGGTTCAACCTTCCCCTGGGATACCCCTAGCGACATGTAGGCAGGATGAGTGATTCATCCTTCTCCTATCGAGACATCCTACCCATGCAGTATGGGACTCATGGGAAGTACCTCTCATCTGGCCAATGAGCAGGGAAATGAGGATAGGGACCATAGTAGTATCGATGGACGCATCGTGTTACTACCGTACTCCCTATGCTAGGATGATATTGATCTGGGATCAACTGGAACCGACTTCAGGTCAATAAGAGTGATATAACTCACTCTCTTTTGGAAACTAATTTCGGATCAATAAGAGTGGTATGACACACTCTCTTCATTGGGACTGACTTTGGGTCAGTAAGAGTGGTATGAGACACTCTCTGTTTTATGGAACTGACTTCGGGTTAGTAGAGGATGGTATGATACATTCTCGGTCACTTCTTCTTCTTCTTCATAGTTCAGCGAAGCAGAGCAATGCAGGGCACTGATGGCAAATATAGTACAGTCTGGCAGATGGAGTTCTCCCTAGTTGAGGGAGCGTTAAAATTGGCAACTAGGGCTAAACTCCATGTTGGTCATCTTATTTATGGTAGCTGATATTTTTTTTTTGGATTCCTCTCGTCGAGAGGTGTAGGATTGATCTAAAGATCATTCGATTCCGACATGTATTCATGGAGATATGAATTTATTTGTGTTATGAGGCAATTCGTCAAGGTTGTCCAGCAACCAAATTGCCCCCACATGTGCTCAACATTTTAGTATAAAAAGAGGTGGTTTGCTAGTCATTTGCACACACTCTTCTTGTGATCTCTTCCTCTCCACTCGTCTTTGGGTTTTGGTGGGAGGAGAGATCCTAAGAGATACGCTGCCCTAAGAAGAGATACCCTAAATGCTGCCATGGGAAGAAGGATCTACTCAGCTCCTAGAAGATGAATGATGCCATGCGGAAAAAGGATCTACGCAACTCCTAGAAGATGATGCCCTAGCTCTACGTGCCCTAGATATAGGACGCAGTCATGTTGGACACAGTAATGTGGAGAATACATGCCCTAGATCTAGGACATTGTCATGATGAAGCTACCTAAGACGCAATCATGTTGAAGTTGCCCTTTACGTTGTAATGGATCTAGGATCTGGTCATGTTGAAGCTGCCCTTAACACAGTCAAGGTGGAGACCCAAACGCAACCCTAAACACAGTCAAGGTAGAGACCCAAACACATCTCTAAACGTAGTCAAGGTGGAAACCTAAACGCAGTCAAGGTGGAGACCTACACGCAGACCTAAACGCAGTCATGGTGAAGACTTTATCGATGTACATGCTGCCTTATCTAGGCCCTAAAAGAGATCCCTCATACGTTGTTTAAGGAGGGTTTTCATGTGCCCTATCTGTCGTCTCAAATTCTGCCCTAGCCACTGTAAGGAAGTGTCTTATTTGGTCGTTGTCCTAGCCTTAGACACAGTTCCCTAATCCGCATTTAAGAGGGGCACCTTCACGTAGGTAAAGGAGTTCTAACACAACATTTGTATGTGCCTTGACTTGCAGTTATGATGCAGTGTAGAAGGGCTGATAAGCAGTTTGGAAGGACTTATATTTGTTGTCCCTAGCAGCAACAAAGCAGCCTAAGTTAAGGGTTTGTTCCTTCTTGGGAGGCAGAGCATTGGATCAACCTGTTGGGGTATCATTGTGCTTCAAGAAAACTGTGTTAGGCCACAAGCCATAACACCGGAGTTATACATCTCTTATGGCCATTTGAGGGCTCAGATGATCATGATCTAATGAGTTGTCAATAGACGAATAGTAATGATAGATGCAGCATGCTAAATATAGCATAGGTATGTTGGGTACAACATAGTGTAAATGGCAACAGCATTATATTGCAGCAGCGTGAGTACAGCTAGTAGGATACAGCAATATGATGATAAATGTTGCAACATGATGGATGCAACATGATGGGCATAGTAATGAAGTGTAGCATAAGCATGATGGGCACAGTGAGGTACAACATGATGATACAGCATGATGATTCGGTGCAGCACAGTGAGCTGCAGCATGGTGACCGAATCACCTTGGATCAGTGGAAGCAATATGCCTTCACCTGAGCTCAAATCAGCTAACTCATATGCCATCTTCTTAGAGAAGATCTCTGCTCTTATTTAGATAAGTCAAAAGGTTGACTTCCGATGTATATGTACTATCTCTCTCTTTGTTGAACTATTAAAGAACATATAAGAAGAATTCATCAAAGGTTTCCCCACATTGGGGTTTGTCCCTGGCTAGCGCGACATCTTGTGTCTTCTTGTCTTGGCTTGTCTTCTGCGATTTATGTTTATGTTCTCTTTACATTTTACTATCGTGCTAAATGGGATTGCTAATCTGGAATTGATATTGAGCTAATATGGAAAATTGAAGTAAATTTGCTATCAACATAGAACATACCTAAAATTAACAACCTTACTATCCCAATGGGCAAGCATGCTAATTTTGTCAAAATCATACCTTGGCTCAAATTCCTAATATTGCCAACCTCAACACCTAAATTGACCTCTATGTTGTTAGATTTGTCAAATAAAAGCCAAGTTTGACTAGTCAACCATAGTGGATATTTTCCTAATCTTGTGAAAGCAAAAAGGGCTTTCTTACAATCATTGCTACTAATATGGCCATGTTAAACAAATTCACCTTCCTTGGCATAGTTAGCAAAGTTGCAGTGTGTTAGAGCCTTAAACATAGTGTGCTTTATTAAATATTTACATCAGTCTGAGAAGTAAATTAATCTTGAATCATGGTTTACTATTCTTGGACAAAGTAAATGTAAAGAATAGTTTTGAAAACATCGATGTTAAGAGGAAATGTGTTGAAATGAGTCATTGTTGGCAATGTTTACGTCACACATGAGGTCACATTCAAAACTAATCATCCATACAGCCTTCATTGTGAGGGGAAGCTATCCAAACAGCAACGTAAACCCAACCAAAATTGGGTCAAACATACCACTTTTTCCTTAGAGACGGCGGAATGGTACTCGTAAAGTCCCCAAAATTACTTAGGATGGATTGGGAACGGCTTGGAAGTCCACAAGTCCCCACTAAAGTCCCCAAAAAATTGGGGACGTTCCCAACCCCTATAAAAGTCCCTGGTATGTCAGGTACAAGGGATTTTTTGGTGGGGACAAGTCCCCATGCAAGTTTGTAACATATATATACAATGAATTATAGGATAAAATAGTAAGAAATAAACATCAGTAAACATAAAAAATGCCATCACGAACATGGAAACTGCAAGGATAAATTACAAGCTTGAGTTGTGACATGAGGTTATGAGTTTTGATCTATGGACTTGGTTAATGACTATGAGGTTCACCGAACCTCAAAAAAAATTTAAGCTTCGCAAAAAATCGAACCTCAAGGTTACAGTTCGATGAACCTTGTGACATAGGCCACGCTAAGCCTAGAAAGGCTAGCGTTTAGGCTAGAGATGAGGGCAGCGAGGGGAGGAGGCCTAACAAGCCTACACTAGGGTAGAATAAGGCCTTAGAGGCCACGGCAAGCCTCTTAGAGGTTGCGGCCAAGGGGAGAGAGGACTTATAGGCCTGCCGTGAGGAGAAATACCCCACAAGGAGGTGTCGTGAAGGGAGAAAACCCTAGATGGGCCTGCAATAAATCTAGAGGAGGTAGACAGAGGAGAAGGAGGAGGGTCAAGAAGGCTAGAAGGGCATCTAAGCCCTCAACGAGGAAGCAAGAGGAAGTACGAGACCCTTAGAGGCCTGTTGCTAGGCCTAAAGGAGCTCACAACAGGAGGAAAACACTGACGACTAGGGCTTCTAGGGCAAAAATGGCCAGCGGCTAAGTTTAGGGAGAAAATGTTGGGCACATGGGCCTTGAAAAATTATCAAACCCTTGCCACAAACTAGAATTTGCTTCAAATCTTCAATAATCGCCCAAATCACTGCAAAATCCTTGATGTTGGCCCTATAAAAAAAATATGGGGACTTGATCTCATCCTCAAGGGCCTAGATCTAGCTCAAACCCCAACAAATCTTCGTGAAATAGCTTGGATCTCACCTGCACAAATGAAAATAAAAATACACAAAACCCCAATATATACAAAAAAATCAAAATAAACCCCGAACCCTGAATAGCTACAAAACAAGGGTTTGAAAAAATTAGTCTACAAAAATTATTTTACAAAAAACAATTTACAAGAGATATACAAATATACAATGCTTGAAAGATTTTTGGAAGAATAATTTTTATAATAATGACAATGGCTTGATGTATTTCGAAAGACAGATATTAACTACAGTCTTAACGAAGTAAGAAAATCACATAAATTTCTCGAAATCCCAAACAAGGTCAGTTTGTGGGCACAGACTATGAACTTGGAGCCCAACGGTCGGAGAACCTGCAAACTCTATATATTTCTTCAAGTAAACTTGTTAGTCATGTGGCGAACCAAATCACCTAAGATAGACCCAAAATCTACCAACAAAATGTTCTTATCACCATCTAATGAAATAACAAGTCTTATAAAAATTTAAGCACTGTATATGAAAGCACATACCCAACATGTACCACAAATCAACGAGACAAAGACACCATGAACTAAATCCCAAAGTCTTTCATTATGAATTTCAAACGTTCCCAGCAAAATAGTGGCTTCACACCAGTATTTACAAAATTACATTAGCCAAAGATCATGTGTCAGGCCAAGAGGTAACTCCTCAAATCAACTGTGTTTATTCATTTAGATTGTTCATAGTTATATACATAAGGGAGTGACTCTTGGGTTTCACCTCTCGATGACTCTTCCTTTTCCATTATTTATTATTTGCATTATTTACAAACGTTCACCCAATCCCCATGATTAGGTGTCAACATTCCCCCCCGCCCCCCTTAATCTAAAGGGACGTTGGCGAGTTCAAGCATCGTTCTGAATCTTTCAAGCTTTTCTCTTCCAAGCGTTTTGGTGAAGATGTCTACAATCTGCTCATTAGTGGAACAATGGCGTAGATGGATTTTCTTGGCCTCAACATGAAGTCGAATCAAATGGTATTTTGTATTGATGTGCTTCATTCGATCATGGAACTTTTGGTTCTTGGCCAACTTTATTGCAAAGGTGTTGTCAATCATGAGTGGAGTTGAATGTACTTGTTATACCTACAAATCTTCCACAATTTTCCGAAGCCACACAATTTCTTTTGTTGCCTCAGTTGCTGCCACATATTCTGCCTCTGTTGTGGAATCTGTTGAAACTGATTGTTTGCGTGATCTCCAAGAGATAGCTCCTGATCCAAGACTCATAGCATAACCATATGTAGATACCCCAGTTTCTTTGTCTCCATCAAAGTCTGAATCAGAGTATCCAATCAAGCTGAAGTCGCCCACCTGTGTATACTTGAGTCCAAAGTCTTGAGTTCCCTTCAAGTACTTTAGAACTCTTTTTGCAGCAGACCAATGTCCCTCACAAGGCTTTTGCATAAACCTGGAGAGGATTCCAACAGCAAACGAAATGTTTGGTCTGGTATAGTCAGGTAGTTGAGACTTCCTATAAGTTGTCTATACTTGGTTGCATCCTCAAATTCTTTTCCTTTAGCAGATGTGAGCTTTAAGTTTTGTTCCACTGGAGTAGTTAGAGGATTGCACTCAGCCATGCCAAACCTGTTCAACAGATCTCCAATGTACTTCTTTTGAGAAAGGAATATAGACTTCGGATGTGGAGTTACTTCAATACCAAGATAGTAATGAACATAGCCCAAATCAGTCATTTCAAAACCTTTCCCCAATTCCTTCTTTATGGATGCAATGTAGCTCTCATTGTTCCCTGTCATCAAAAGATCATCTACATATACCACAAGATATACAACTGTTTTGCCAACTTTCATACCAGGCTCGCGGTGCTTGCTTGAGGCCATACAAGGATTACACAAGTTTGCATACTATATGTTCATGTCCCTTCACAGCAAATCCTTCAGGCTGGGACATAAAAACATTCTCTTTCAAATCTCCATTCAAGAAAGCAATTTTTAGATCCATTTTATGGACTTTCCAACAGCTCTAAATTGCTAGGGCAAAGAGTGTCTGGATGGTAGCCCATTTTGTTGTGGGGGCAAAAGTCTCCTCATAATCGACCCCTTCCTTCTGTGCAAAACCTTTTGCCACAAACCTGCCTGCCTTTGTGCTTGTCAAGTGAGCCATCAGCTTTATACTTGTTCTTGTAGACCCACTTGCAACCAATTGGTTTGGTTCCCAATGGAGGATCAACCAGCTTCCACCAAGTGCCATTCTTTATCAAGGCATCATACTCCTTTTGCATCGCTTCTTTCGATTCATCATGACAAGCGGCTTCTTTGAAAGAAGTTGGTTCAAAATCTGTAGACAAATTCAATTCACAATCATAAGAAACATCCATCTCAACAGGTGAATCAAAATCATCTACATCACCTCCATTTTGCCTGGTTGAATTTCTAATTCCTGTCTTTCCAACTTCATCAGGATGTTTCAAGTGTCTTTGTCAACCACTTTGGGGGACCTTTCTGAGATGGTCCAGGTTGCTCAGTTGATTGAGTTGGCACTGAATCAAGATTGAGTCTCCCAATTTTATCAATCACATCACTCAAAGTATCATCAGTGGTTGGAGTTTCATGTGGGGGAGAGGCTTCAAAAGAAGATTCCACAGATTGATCCAGTATAGGAATCCCCCCTTTAAGATGTGGAATCTGATTATCAAATTCTTAAAATGATTTTACATTTGGGAAGCTATCCAAGCGATCAAGTTGTCGCTCAACAACATTGTCAGCTTTGGAAGATTCAAAAAAGATTACATCTCTAGATACAACAAACTTTTTATTAACCTCATCATAGAGACGGTATGCTTTGGAGTTGTTTGAATACCTCAAGAAGATACACTTATGACTCCTTGCACCAAGTTTGTTTCTATGTACTTTTGGTATCAAGGCATAGCAAGTGGAACCAAAGACCTTGAGATGCTTTACCGAAGGAATGTGGCATACCACATTTCATAAGGAGTCTTGTTTCTATAGCATTAGATGGACATCTATTCTTTACATATACAGCACATAGAACTGCATCAGCCCAAAACATCAATTTTATATTCTTGAAAAACATCATGGAACGTACCATATTTAACATTGTCCTATTCATTCTTTCAGCTACTCCGTTCTGTTGGGGATTATAAGGCACAGTTGTTTGATGTTTGATCCCATGTTAGCGAAGATTGTTTTCAAATTCATTTGAAGTGTATTCTTTTCCATTATCAGTGTGAATAGAGCCAATGTGAGATTGTGCATCATTTTCAATCCATGTATAAAAGTTCTTGAATGTTTGAAAAGCATCAGATTTGTTCTTCAATAAATAAACCCAACTCATTCTAATGTAGCCATCAATAAATGTCATCATATATTTATTTCCATTTGCGGAAGGAACAGGCATTGGACCGCATAAGTCTGAATGGATGAATTCAAGTTTTCTATGTGCTCTGGAATGTGAATCATGAAAACATTGTTTGTTATGCTTTCCTAGAAGGCAAGCATCACATTGCTTAAGTTTCCTAGGAATTGTAGGCAAACCAGTAACAACATTTTTCTTCAACAAGCGAAGGTTGTCATAGTTCAAGTGTCCAAATCTAGCATGCCATATAGACTTGATGGAATTGTACCTTCATCATAATGAGAATTGTATGAGAAATTTTGTGCACAAGCATAGGTACCTTGCAGCGTGAGAAGCCTTTCTTCTTCTATCCCCGTCATGACAAGTGAGTGATCTGATATTTTTCTCACCTCAACCTTGCCATCAAACATATCAATGGAGTGTCCTTGCTAGTGGGATGTGGACCAACGACAGTGAGTTTCTCCTTAGCTGTGGGAGATATAAAACATGATGCAGAAGAAAGTCTGGAAGACCAGGCAATTTGAGCCTGATTGTGCCAGGCCCTGATGGCTTGAGTTTTGATTTGTCTGCAAAGTATATTGCTCCATCAACATTGTCAAAAAATTCTTCAAAAAAATCTCTTCTAAAAGTCATGTGGCAAGTTGCTCCTGAATTAAGCAACTAATCATTTTTCCAAGAAGCAAGTGAAGCATTAAACAAATCTTCATTTACTCCAATATTACAATGTGCCACAACATAGTGAGCGGATTCAGGTGTTTTACCTTTCTCTTTGTCATTGGTTTTACCTTTGGGTTGATTTCTTTCCAGCTCAATTCTGTCCCAAGGCAACTTGCATGTGGATGGATCATGTGATCCATCTCTATTGCAACATATGCAATAAAAATCAGACTTTTCTCCTTCAAAGAGTCTGCCCCCCTGCCTCTGAAGTTTCTTCTTCCTCTTCCTCTTTGACCACCTCTTCCTCTAGAAGAATCTTGAGCATGATTCTTCTCTCTATGTGCAAGACATACAGCTTCTTCAGAAGACTGAGGAGCTGTCTTTTTCCCAAAAGTTTTTCTCTCTCAACAAATTTATTCATAAGGGAGTCAAAGGTAATTTCTTTGAGGTTTCCATTTGCTTGCAATGACTCAAGATAATTTGAATAAGTGGGATAAAGTGCCTTGACAAAAGCTATCAGAGGAATGTCTAGTCCAACATTAGTGACTTTGATATCATGCATAATAGATTTTACTTTTGATGCAAGAGCAAGAGGATCATCATTTTGTAATTCAAGGCTGAATAATTTAATCATGAGTTGAACAACTTCAAGCGCAGAGTGTGAGTCATAGAGTTCCTTCAATTTTTGTAAGGCTTCAAAAGCATTCGAAAATGGTGAAATATGGCGACTCACCTCTTCATTTACAAATGCTGCAATCAAGGCATAGGCCTTGTTGTTCTTGTTTTCCCAAATGGCGAATTCCTTGTCTGAGGTAGGCTTTTCTGGTTCTTTGTCTCCTTCTCTAAGACAAACTCGTTTCCACAGCTCATTAAAAATGAGAGTGTGTTTGATATTCCGTGACCATTCTGGATGGTTCTCCTTCCCAATGAGAACCACTCCCACAATAGATATCAATGAATGCATTGTAAAATCTATGTACTATAGAAAAGAAATACTTTTGCTGCAAACTTTTACTCCTAATGGTAAAAATCTAATTCTAATATATATATATATATATATATATGGCAGAGGTATATTTGAGGGACAGCGTTACTTAAAAATACATGAGACAATGTTACTTAAATGGACAGCGTATGGTTAACGCATATGGAGACAGCGTATGGTTAATGCATATGGAGGGGTTGTATGGAGACAACGGAGAGCGGATTTATGGAGGAGCCGTTGTATAGAGACAGCGGAGAGCGGAATTGTATGAGCCAACTGTGCATGAGTTAACACAGAGCACTATTACCATTACCACGCTACCACAGTTATAAAACACATATACCAAGGAACAACGCTACCACAGTTACAAAACGCTACCTTCAAAAATATTTAACGCAGAGGCAGCGTATCGTTGCCTTTCTCATGCCACTCCAATGGAATCCAATAGATACCATTCTGCTTCACCACCCTCCACTGTGGTATGGACTCTGGAGGCCTGCAGGAGGCCGAGCACTGTGCATGGAGTTGGACGATGGAAGACACCCTTCAGGACTACTTCAAGCGCTACGGCAAGGTCATGGACAGCGTGATAATGCGAGATCGAAGGATTGCTCGCGGCTTCGGCTTTGTGGTCTTCGCGGACCCCAGTGTTGCCGACAGAGACTTATTGGAGCCACTATGAAGGCATAATCGACGGTGGAAGCGAAGAAAGCAGTGCCAAGAATAGAAAACGCATATGACAGTGTAGGTAAGGTGGGTTCATGCCTCAAAAGTATGGCAGAGGAAACAATTCTGCAAAATAGGCAAAACATAGGCAAGAAGGAGTACAAGGGCAGAGAGGGAAGCCAAAAATGGAGCTGGCTCTAATACCATGCCAGGCCAGGAGGTAACTCCTCAAATCAACTGTTTTTATTCATTTAGATTGTTCATAGTTATATACATGAGGGAGTGACTCTTGGGTTTCACCTCCTGATGACTCTTCATTTTCCATTATTACTATTTACATTATTTACAAATGTTCACCCAATCCCCATGATTATGTGTCAACATGATGAATAGAAGCAAAATGCCTTTTATTTATAGAGAAATCCCTCCAAGTCGAAAATAACGGCTAGTTGGCTTGATCCCCGTCAAAGTAATTTCGATCGTTGATAAATACTTGATCATCTTTTAATTTCTGCCGGCGAAAATATTTCTTTTTGAGGAATTTTCAAATTTCTCATTAAAACAAATTTTTATTAATCCAAAAATAATTATTTTGGATTAATTTCCTCAAAATTTTGACTTTAACCTAACCACCAACAAGGGCTCAACTTTTCTTAAAAAATCCATTTTTGCCTTAGTGGGGGGACCTCCAAAAATTAACTTCTTTTTGACCCATGAATTTTTTGGTCATTCTCCAATTGGAAAAATTAATTTCACTAAAATTTGTTTTTTGACTCTAAATTAATTAATTTTCTAGCTTAGGATTTAATTTTTTTTTGCCACAAAAATTAATTAATTGACACAAGAGGGAATTAATTATTTTTTCACCCTCAAATACCTTAGCCATGGTGTCTAATTACGAGAGACCATGCACTAAAATATTTTTACATCAGATAATTACACATTCAACCCTCAAAAAGGGAATACCTGTTAGTTATAGACCCTCATAATTTTTACCCAATTTTACGACACAATATAATCTAGTAGACCAAGTGTTCTGCAATAAAATAATTTAGCCGAACAGCTTAAATTATTCCCAAATCACTTTTACAATAGACTCGACTAAGAACACTATGACCCACCTAAAACATTGTCAATAAATTATGCCCTAGCTTTGGGGTTTAGGCTGGAGGGAAAAACTTTGTTGATTATTTGTGTTTAGAAGCACACATAATTCGGTGAGATGAAAAACATCCTAGGACAAAATTCGTCACCAAAATCATAGGCTTACCTAGGTTGTTACATAATTAAACAGTCATACTAGCATCATTTTCATTATAATTTGCAAAAATTGGGTTTACAATAACATGATAACTAGTTGGCTGGTGATTCTGAACTTTGAAAAATTTTGTACAACTGCTTCCTTGGACTTGTGACAAAATAGGTGCAACAAGTCCCTCTACTATCCTTAGCACTTAAGCAAGCAAAACCCTTACTGCTCTAATCTAATCAACACTTCATGAGATTTGGGGTACATGGTGTATGCTCAGCCCCTATCTGGTCTAAGATGGATTGTAGCATGTGAGATGGTCCATGATGGGTATGCACAATTGAAATGGCTTGCTAAATGGATGCTTAACCTTACTTATTGCAAGCTCGATGTTCCTCCCTTCGGCATTAGAGAACTCTTGGCAATTTTACGGATGTCGTTCATTGAGGCCTTGTGGAAGAACCACTTGTTTGGAGAGTGCCCTACAAGGAATGTCAAGTGTTGTGCATCTTAGAGGAGGGCTACAACTACAAGCCCTAATCAACATGTGGCAATTGGGTTTCCTATTCGAAGGATTGGAGATGGATTAGAGATGCCTAGTGCTTCAACAGAGTTCTTACAGGGGGTAGTTGACCCAATGGAGTACATTGCTTCGAAGGATAGATGGAGCCTAAAGAAGCATATGATGGAGTGGTGTGGATTTGCCTTGTGTAGCTACATCACCTTGAAGTCATTATTATGGATGACATCACCATTGAAGCTAACATGTACTCTAGGGTAAACGACTCACTTTTGTGGCCAACAAGGGCTCATGTAGGTTGCCTAGAAGGGCTTAGGCCTACATAGTATTGTTGGCTTCCCTTACCTCTCATATAAATAGAGGAAAGAGAGAGGTTGTCCATAATATATTCATTCACTCACATTTATTCATTCTTGTGATGAGATGTGACTAAGAGAAGAGAGTGTGCACTCTCTCTCTCTCTCTCTCTCTCTCTGATTGAAGTCTTTACTTGAAGATGTATTGTCTCTCTCTGATTGAAGTCTTTACTTGAAGATGTATTGTCTCTCTCTCTCTCTCTCTTGAGACACCATGGTTTCTATGTATTCTTAGAGTTTTTTTGGAGATTTTAGACTTGAGGGGTTAGGGCATATCCCTTGGAGATTTCTTCTGATATTAAAAAGGGAACAAATTGAAATATAGATTTAAAATAAAACACAGAGATAAAATGAAACTGAACTTCAATTAATAAATAGAAATGTTGAAATTGTTTATATGCAGAATGAAAGCAAACTAGCTCGAATAGTGGTAGCTTATCTCTGAGAAAAGATGTGACAGCTACGCACCTTACTAAACTATGTTACAATGAGGCTCAAAGGCCCTTTTATCATGAAGAAACAATGAGAAACTCTAAACGTCCAAAACCCTAACGCTAGGAGCTGAAGCCGCAAAGGTTTATGGACCAAAAATAGAAACCTGAAAACTGCCAAAAATAGAAAATTGCCAAAATAGGAAAATTTTGTTGTGAGCCAGTGGAATAGGTGGGTAACCACCAATACCCACCCAGATCAAGATTGGGGTTTTGAGAGAAAACCCTAGGGTGGATTTCTTATACTGCTTAAAGGTGCATTTCAGATCTGATTATTGGTTAATAAGTTGCCCTGGAAGGGGCTAAAGCTGATCTCTTTGTTTGATATATTTTCTCATTAAATCACCAAGAGGTTTGGGGCTATTTGAAATGAATTATTGTACTCTTGCCACTACTGATTTATACTCTAATATACAGCAATCCTAAAGGCTAAAAATTCTAGGGCTAAGATCTAGGAAACCTTCTAGAAGAAGGTGAAATTTCAGTTTTTCATTAGCCACCAGAATGCATGAAATTTCCACATGGTATCACAGCTTGTTATGGTTAATTCGCTCTTGACAAAAGCACCTTTGACCCTTGGAAGAGTTATTTCTTCATATTGGAGATTTTCCAGAATGGATGTGTCTTTGATCACTAGTTTATTTTCTAACGACATGTCTGGTGTTGGTTGGTACATGGACAGTGGAGCCCCAAGTATAGAGCTGGGTACTGATGCCACTTAATCTATGAGAGGAGTTGGCTCGATTTCCTTACAAACACACATAGGTGATGTTCTTGAGTTGAGTAATGTTTTATATGTTCCTATATTGAAGAAAAATCTTCTTCCAGTTTCTGAATGACAGATGTATGATGGAAAGTTGCTTTTGAAGGACAACAGTGAACGTCAATGACAGTAATCTAGCTAGTCTGAGGACTTTGGTGAGAGGTGTGAGAGAGGGTGATCTTTATAAGCTACTCACCGATCCATTGGCACTTGTGCATACCTTTGAAGAACTAGATGGGGCCTCCACCTTTGTGGAGGCCTGTAGGAAGAAGGTATTGTGAGAGGCCATGACAGAAGAGTATAATTGTATCCTTCAGAATGATGTTTGGGAGATTGTACTGAGACCAAAAGGGAAATTTGTGATTGATTCCACGTGGTCATACAAGGTCAAACTTGCAGCTAAAGGGAGTATTGAAAAATACAAGACAGGGTTCATAGATAGAGGGTTCTTACAAAAAGAGGTAGTCAATGTACTGATTTTAAAATTTGAAATCTTGTAATTTTATATTTTTTATATACCATGTTCCCCCCAGTGTACGAATTTGAGGGGAGTCACATTTCTACGGTGTTCCCATTTCCAAAACCCATAACTATTTTCCAAGTTTCATGCAACTTAGGTGTAATCACAATATTAGAGCTGTAATTTACAAATCAAAATGGTTGACAGAGAAGACACTAATGCCAACATATTTTGGCATCAAAAACATGGGCAGTTGGGTTTTGTGTCTGTCTATTCTATATAGGATTGAGATGGTTGGTGGCCTACTTGACATTGAGAACACAAAAGGATATGTACAGCATACTCAGTTGGAGAGTATCACAAAGTTATTGACATGGGAGTAGGAAGAGCACATATCATGATCTTCTAGAATTTATCAACATGGGAGCATTGACAAGGTTGTCTATGGTCAATGGAAGCTGAAGCCTGAAACAACAGCAGCAGCATTCAATGCACAACCATGGAATTACCATGGAAGAGTCCTTGACACCATGTCCTACAGATCAGTCACATTTACTAGGTTGGCCATCATTAGCATCTTTCGGAGCAGACAATTTCCAGTGTTGGAATTTGACAGCCTACTCCACACATTGACAAAACACCATATAGTGGCTTAAACTTGAACTTCAACATATGGGCACAGCTATTAAGACATTTTCTTGATATAAAATATTTACACTGACTATTTATATCTTTTACGGCCAATGTCTTGAGCTGCAAGTCAGAGTTGTGGTCTTCAAAAATTATTACATGCCCTTTGATGGAAAAAAAGAGTAAAGACTTAAATAGGGCTGTCAGTTTTCAACTATAACACTAACCTTGCAGGCTACTCACCTAATTGGGAACAATGGTTGTCATCATTTCTTGTTTTTGTGGGTGTGAATAAAAATTATCTGTCTAGCTGATCCTTTTTCAGCCTCCCTCCAGACTTTTCACTTTATCAGGTTATCTTCATCTTTCTTTCTTTACTATTCTTCCAAACCTTTTGATTATTTTAACATTAAAACTGATTGAACTATTGCTAATTGAGTCGTGGTTGAGCAATGAAGACGGTGGCCTGACAACATTCAATTCCCCGGAACCGCATATAAGCAGTTGGGGCAGGTGCAAGTCCTGGGTGATTGGCCAATTGTAAAACTTTTGGAGTTCACACGAAACACGCTCGGAAACATAACTAGCGAATTCTTTTGATTTCAATCTTGGATATGAACGCTGGGCTTTCTGAATTTGATTTTGACGAGACAACGGTACTTCTTCTGGGGTTTAAAGAAAATACTCCCAAAAAAACGTGAATTCGTTTGATTTCAAAATCTCAGACATGTCCTCTAGACGTTTTTTAATTGATTTTGATGGGCTAATAGTAATGCTTCTGGAGTATAAAAGGACTTTCAACCATAAATAGCGAACTGCTTTGATTTCAAAATCTTAAGGATGAGCTCTGGACTTTCTATTACTAATCTTCGTAGAATAACAGGACTTACTAAAAGCTATTTGATAAAGTGGCATTTTTATCTCACGCGCCCGTTGTTGCCTCGTGCGCGATTTCAAGCAAATGGTCATCGTGTCACATAACACGATTGCACACTCAGCATGTGCGGTGTTCATATGCACAATAGGGTTCGTTATTGCATTTCTCTACTACTTTCTTTTTTCTAACAGATGTAATTTGCAATGTAAATTCATTGGAATTTCGTCAAATACATTTAATTTCAGAGAAAAACTGACAAGAGAAAGTCGGTGACGTACCATTGTACTGACTGCCGGTTTGGTGAAGCTCCCACGTCCGCTACTGGACGCCATACCCCGAGGCTTCTCTGTTGTATTCTTAAGCCACCAATGTCCTCCTCAGCTTTAACTTTCTACAGACTCCTTTTTTTCATAAATTACAGGCAGATTTCGAAAAACTAACAAAGCTCCGCAATTCAACCTCGTAACAGAGTGCAGTATCCGGTTTCTGCATCAAAACTCGCCACACAGCTTTCAATTTGTTTTTCTGTAACTTCAAATTCAGCTCTTTGAACCAGCCGTCTCCAAAACCTGCATAGTCGAAGAACGAACCCCGTACCGAGCAGTTTGAAAATAAACTTAAAGCGCCGGGCAGAAGCTCCAAGCTCCAGGAGCCCGAAACAGACAAAGAAGACAATTAAAATAGTAAATTTTGCGTCTCGAACCCAACACACTGCAACCGACACGAAACCAAGCAAGAATTATCTAAAACGGAGCACTTCAAACCCTCGCTTGACTGTCATTTAAAAGGCCAAAAGCTTCAAACTCTGCAATGGATAATGACCGCAGGGAGGAAGAGTTGCATTGTGTAAAAGCTCCGAAGGCGGACAGAAATTTACATGAAGAATGATCATGGCCGCGAGGGTTATTCTACGCTCTCCTCCTTCTCCCATGAATTCCCGCTCGTGGGATTATGCGTGAGGAAATGATTTTCCCTCTGAAAGACTTCACGAAACAAAATTATTATAATAATAATAATGTAATAACACCGTGTGGTTGGGAACATGAAGCCCACCATTTTGTCCGAACTTTTCGGCGCCAGATTTGGAAGAACAGGACAAGCACCAGTGGTAGTGGTAGTTTCTATTGTAGCAAGGTGTCCGAAGAAAGTTGCCAATTTTATCTGGCGTAGGAAGTTTATTATTTCAGGCGGTGGACAGATGTTGAGATAAAATCACTGCCGTGGGGAGCCCTTCTCACCTGTGTTTTGAATTTGGGTTTTCATTGCCCTCTTTTGTCTCTTTCAGCTTTTAGAATATTCGCACCTTCAATTTAGTAATCATTGTGTGTCTATGTCCCGCTTTGTACTCATGGTGATAAAAAAGAACATAAAATTATTGATCTTTTTATATAATATAATTTCCTTGATAGATCGATATCATTATCTTAATTCCCTAATGTCACGTGTATTTGAGTTCTTAACTCCCCAACGACCATGGGCCACACTCTTTGCATGGGATTGTTGGTGGTGAAAGTTTCATAAGTTGCAATAATAATGGTGAAAGTTTCATAAGTTAGCAATATTTATTTTTGTCATTTTTTATTAAAAGTAAACATGGTCAAAATTTTGTTACAAAATGTGGATCTCATTTATATGGGTCAAAGTTACATCATAAATTAAAGTTTCCATATCATGTTATTTTAGAAGGAAATCTTTATAAATTTCCAATAATTTAATGATATGATAAACTATATCTTCTTTCATTATGGATTTGACAAGTTTGGTAGTTTTTTTATGGTTAAAGTTTTATTATGTTTATGGTTTATTTGAATTAGAAAATGATTTAATTGTAAAAGGCTTCATAAACTATTTTTAGTCTCATGTACATTAAAATATCATTTCATTTTACGGTGAATAATGCTTTGAAGTTTTGTCTAATTTTAAAATAATTTAAATTATTAGAAAATTAATTGAAATATTGAATTTTGAAGCACTTTGTTATTTAGAGAGTATAATTTGTATGTTGATCGCAAAAAATTCACACGGTCATGTTTTTGTGTTGGACAATATTTATCATTTCTCATACTTATCAATTTTTATTTTTATTTTTTGTTTTCCTTTCATATAAGGGTATGTGAGAAGTTATCATCAAGCTTGTTTATCTTAGTTGGTTTATAAGATCAATAGAGAATGCTTCGTTGTTTATTGTTATGGGACATTAGTTCATAGGAGGATTGGGCTTCTTTATGAAGTCATGGTGCATTGGCTCCAATGCACATATGATATTTTTAATAGAATTTTTGATTGAGATTAGATTACCTAGTCTCCCTTTGGAACATTGAAACTCCAAAATTCGTTATGCCATTGGTGATGCCTTGGGTGTGTTTATTGCTCTAGGTTCAAAAATTGTATTTATCTTTCTAATACCTGCATTTAAATATGTGTATGTGTTGATATAAGCAATGCCCTTCTACATTTGAATATGTGTATGTGTTGATGTCAGCAATGCCATTCTTAACGAAATTCTATTTGACAACAAAAAATAAAATTGAACATAACTTTTACCATGAGCTCTCTCTAAAGTGTTTTCTATGTGCATGAGTAAATGCCCTCAATAAAGTTGTTAAGCTCACAATGTTGTGTACGAGTATTGATTCTTGAAAGAGGCAATATAACCCTCCCCGCCATTTTCAAAGCTCTTAGGTGTTTGTTGCAAGTTTTTTTAAGTGTGTGAGTGTCAATTCAATCAAACTATATCTCTCTACCATTAGTTCAATGAAGGAGCCACCTAAGGCTGGCATTTTTTGAATATGATGCTAGTTACTTTAGGAACCTTATAAGCTCTCTAAATCCAATTAAAAGATCATGTCCTATGCCAAGAAAATCCATCAAGTGATTAAATGACATACTCCATTTAGCTTCATCTTCTATAGAGCCTCGGCCAAAAAGCACTTTTTCTAGTAAGGTTATGGCCAGGCCCAAAAGCTACAGAAACATGGGTAACATAACATTGGACATCCAAGACCTAAGGTCAAGAATTTTATTTTTAGTTGTGGTCAACGTTTTTTATAATTATTTTTCATGGTAGTTAGACAAAGAAATTTTTATTTTTTTCTCTAAACCCTATTTCATGGGCTATTGGGTGATGTTCTCAACTTGTTGATCCCTTCAATCCAAAATAGGAGTTTGCAATAGCCTCAGTGTCAGTAAGACTATCTCATTATCATATAACTGTGTCAAGATGTGCTCTACAATCCAATATGTGGGAGATGTTGTAGTGACATATTACATGAGATGTTGTAGAAAAGTGTTAAAATCAAAAAATAATAATAATAATAAATCATAGTGTCAACTCAATTAAAAAAGTAATAAGAAAATAAGTCAATTCAATTCAATTTAATTTTTTTACACAGTGGGAAAACCTATCATAACTCAGTTGTAAAACCAACATTGAAGACAACCATCATTGGTTGTTATCTATGAATGCAAGTTGACTCATCACCTTTATTCAAGGAAAACCACGCCACTTGGAATAACTCGTTGGTGGTCTGTAAGCGGGCAAGTTTTCGCTCCAGCTAGATGCCTCTGTGTCTTGGGTCTATAACACCCTCCTCCCACATCTACCCAAGCAACCGGCTAGCCGGGTTAAACACGCAACAAGAGGCCACTATGATATGATTCGACCTCCTAAGTCACATTAAGGAAGTGGAACTGACAGAAACACACCATATAGACATCCAACATCAACATTAGGACCCTCAGGAACCAACCCAACCTTTCTTCCAACCAGCCCCTGGGTCCCATTGAGATTTTGGACCACTTGACCTCTAGACGCTCTCATGCTATGGGCATGCCAGTGTCTAGGGACCTCTCAACGCTCTCGCAGGCCTACATGCCAGCGTGCAGGAACTATTTTGCTCAGTTATGTGCTAGCATCACCGGGATTTAAGCCACATTTTCATGCCCAAAGCCTAGGTCGCCCATAATTGAATGACACCTTCAAAACAATGAGATAACATGGAAATAGCAGTACTAATGCAATTACTTGAATAAGATCTTGACTGGACTCCTACTAGTCATGACAGGCATTTCGTCAAACATACTACGAATATGAAATCTACAAGTGTAAATGACATATCTGAGCATAGGGGTCTCATACTTATTTGAGTTTTCGCTATGAGGCATTGCTTCCTTGTCACTTTAGTTGTAGTTTCATCCATTAGGACATAGATACATTTTTCATTCATATACAAGTAAAAACATGATGGGAGCCATACATAGCCATTGTCATAATACATATTCATAACTAGCATAATAACAACATAAATGTCAAGGAACAACAACGATATAATCCACATATAAACCAATATAATACTCGTGAGATAAGAAGGAGAAATAACCTCATATTAATGATGCAAAATCCAACCCGATATGGGACTACCATGTTCCACCCGCGTGCCATATTCCAAGCATGAATGTGGGATCTCATTGAACACATCAATCTAAGACCATCCAGGGCTTCTAGAAGCCATCCACCTCAACCCATCAACAGTGATTCCACCTCACGGTCGGACATCATGAAACCATCATCAGATTGGTCTCTATCCAAGCCTTCTAGGGCTTCCAGAGCGTTTGTTCCAACCAAGGCTTCCAGGACTAGTAACTCAACCCACCAAGGGCTTCCAGAGCGGTTGTCCAACCAAGGCTTCCAATACTAGTAACTCAACCCACCAAGGGCTTCCAGGACTAGTAACTCAACCCAAACTGTTACAGGGCTTCAAGAGCGTTTGTCCAACTAGGGCTTCCAGGAACTAATAACTCAACCCAAGCAAAGTAAACATCAAAACCAACAAAAAAAAAAAACAAGGAAATAAACCCACAATCTCCATGATTATCCATGAAATGAAAAGGTTAGGCAAATCCACTGTCAATCCAGGCAATCCTCCTTGCCAAATGATATATCATAACCAATAAACCACATGAATGTGCCATGCATGCCAAAACTAGTGAGGAAAACATACATGCAACTCGATACCTGCAAGCAAAACTCGTTGCAGTTGTTGATCCTAATTTCCTCTTGCGCTTTCCTGCTCTTCCTTTGCCTTCTTGCTCCAAAACTCCGAGTATGTCACACTCTCCAAGAGTGCTCCAAGAAAACTCTAAGTATCCAATAGTATGAGAGAGAGAAGAGAGAGAGAGAGCTCAAAAACTGAACTGACCAAGCTTACCCTAACCAAATCTACCCACTGATCCTCATAAGCCTTTTTACCAATGAGGCCTCTATTTTCTTCATTTTCCATTATTTTGCTTCATTTTCCTCCTCACATGCAACATGTGACCTTTCACCTTCCTTTTCTTCTGATTCCCTTTATTTTCATAAATAAATGTGCCAAAATGCCATTTTGCCTTTCTAAGACCCTTGCCATTGCCTTTGCTAGTTTCCTTAGACATAACAACCTGAATGAACACCCACTAGGATGTTTTCGCCGCCATTAAGATTTGAATATGTATCCCATGACCGTGTTCTAGTATATTTTACATGAAGCTTTAAACAGGGTTGTTATAAAACCCTCCCCCTTGGAGGAACATCGTCCTCAGTGTTCAATGACACCTATATCCGATAAGACTGTTGAAAACAAAGCATACTGCCCATGGAGCTTTATCACATAACATAGTTTGTTACAATATTTACAATGACCATCTGCTAAAACATGACAAACATATCGTTTAATGAAGCTTTATAACACAACTCATTACGATATTTACAATAATAACCACATATGCACACATACACATTTGTTTCAACTAGCAAATAATCATATTGTCTACAGAGCTTTATAAATCCAACTCGATACAGTATTTACAATAATACACACATACACACATATGCACATTTTTTCAACCAGCAAATAAAAGAATATGATGCCTGTATCCGTGATAAGGGAATCCAGAGGCTCACACCTCCATCCTCAAAGTAATACCAGGATTCACCTCCTTCCCATGAAGTTTAAAATCCACTGCCAAAGCCAAACTGCATCCAATGTCCAACGCTACAATCATGAGCCACTTGTCCTTTCAGTGAACAGTTACTGGCTCATTATTCCAGGGTGCACTCCCAATGTGCACTAATTCCATCTGGCAATGCTAATGACCAAAACAAATCCATCCACAACCTTCCCTTCTATGCTACACAGTCTCTCGGGCAATTCGATCACCCCCTTTCGTGCAGTTACACACCTTCAAAGTTCCATTGGCACCCCCATCCCAGTCATTCCATCCATTGGAAAGGCTTCCTCGCATCGGAAGATACAAAAACCAAGGCATATCCCTGCCTTAAAACCATCGTACTGGTCATAGCATGCTCATGGCAATCAATGGAGACTATTGGGTACCAGTGTCCCACAATGGCCCTACTCCTAAAGTGCTTTGCTAGCATACTCAATTCCTTTTGTTGTTATAATTCCTTGCAATCAATTTTGACCACCCAACTAGGCATGTTCATGCATTATTGTACCAAGCACATAATTTCCATTAGATTTCAAATAAATTGAAATAAATTCATATCATACCTCATTGGTGGCCCATTAATAAGGTATACTTGCAATTATGTTCACTTCTCGTCACAACAAGTCAAACTAGCACCTTTGACCAAATCATCATGTATAAACGTATCACATCAAGTTAGTTCAAAACACAACCACCATAGATCAAAATCATAAATCACAGGTAACCATTATAAACCATAATCGTAGATAAGATGTAATCATCATGGACCATAATCATAAATCACGTGCATAAGAAAATTGAAATAAAATATTGATACTTATCCTTTAATCAATCCTTAGCTTATACCTTTGTATTTATTTCGTACGCACTCTGGATCGGTTGCCACACCCAACAAACACCCAGTGCCTTCTCCTTAACCATGTGCACATACACATAGTGTGCATCACACACATACAACCACACACGACATACAACACCATGCAATACATGCATCTACACCTGACACACAACACATACACCTACCTAGTGGACAACACATACACCTACACCCAGTGTACAACAAAACACAATACATGTGCCTACACCCGGTGTACACCACCACACAATACATTTACTACAAAAAGTACAACACAATGAGTACACATGTCACGATACACAACTACACCATGCACATACATAATACCACATGAACACAACACAACACGTACGACATGCACATAATACCACATGTACAACATGTACATAATACCACTTATACACAGCACCACCTGCACAATATGTACACAACATCACATGTACAACATGTACATGACACCACATGCTCGCAACACCATTGTACAATCATGCACACAACACCATATGTACATAGCACCCTATGTACACAACACTACATATCCAACATGCACACATCACCATATGCACACAACACCGCATATCCATCATGCGTAATGTACACAACATCGCATATCCAACATGTACATAGCACCGTCTACACCCAGCACTGCATATGCAACCGTTATGAAACCAACTCACAAAAAGATAGAAAAGAAAGATGAACGCCTTAGAATTTAGCCTCTTCGAGGGGGCAACCTCCTTTACATTACACAAATGAACAATTATTGGATGATTCAAATGACAAAACCTCCTTTCTATATATAGGAGT